>SNQJ01S0134391.1:28917-47403 GCA_010110895.2 Picea sitchensis
CAAACTAACCATCAAAGACAAATTTCCCATTCCTGTCATTGATGACCTCTTAGATGAATTGAGTGGCGCCCAATTCTTTACCAAACTTGATCTTCACTCGGAATATCACCAGATACATATGAAAGAGGCCAACATTCCCAAGACCACCTTTCGCGCTCATGAGGGCCACTATGAGTTTTTGGTCATGCCCTTTGGTTAGTGTAACGCCCCCTCCACCTTCTAGAGCCTCATGAACCATGTCTTCTTCCCTTTTCTATGTCATTTTGTCTTAGTTTTCTTTGATGATATCCTCATCTATAGAAAAACCTGGACAGACCATCTTACTCATGTGGATCAAGTTCTCCATCTACTCTCTCAACACCAACTTTTTCTGAAACAATCTAAATGTGCTTTTGGTGCCTTAGAAGTAGAATAATTGGGTCATCTGGTTGGCAAGAATGGCGTCAGGGTGGACCCGAAAAATATTGAAGCTATGCAAGACTGGCCACACCCAAAGACTCTCAAAATCTTGTGTGGATTTCTAAGCTTAACAGGGTATTATCACAAGTTTTTTAAGAACTACAGAAAGATTGCAACACCTCTTACGACTCTCCTAAAAAAGAACTCTTTCACTTGGATTCCAGCCACTGCTTAAGATTTTCAAACATTGAAGATGGCCATGTGCACCACTCCGGTTCTGGCCCTTCCTAATTTCACAAAGACCTTTGTGTTAGAATGTGATGCCTCAGGGAAAGGAATCAACATTGTCCTTATGGAAGAGGGTCGACCTTTGGCCTTAACCAGCAAGCAACTGTCTGAAAGGAATCTGGGCAAACCCATTTATGAAAAGGAAATGTTGGCTATTCTGCATGTCATTGATCTGTGGCACCCTTATCTCTTGGGGAAATGTTTCCAAATTAAGATCGACTATCAAAGCCTCAAGTACTTTCTAGAACAACGCATTTCCTCCCAGAAGTAACAAAAAGGGGTGACTAAGCTCTTTGGATATGATTATGAGATCATTTACAAGAAGGGAAAAGACAATGTAGTGGCGGATGCACTGTCCCGAAAATATGAAGAAGAAGGATCCCTTTTTTCTCTTTCCTTCTTTGTACTAGATTGGCTCCAAGCTGTGCACTAGGAATGGATTCAAGATCCAAAAAGTTCGTATCTGATATAGCAATTGCAGACCAAGGCTCTGGATCCCCCAGGGTACTCTTGGATCCAGGATGAGCTTTGCTACAAAGGCCATTTGTATTTAAGTAAACAATCAAAGCTTAAATCCACGGTACTTTCTGAGCTTCACGCTACACCGACAACGGGGCACTCAGGGTTCACCAAAACATATGAAAGGGTCAAACGTTCTTTTTTTCTGGGATGTTATGAAATAGGACATCTATAATTTTGTCACTGAATGTGAGGTGTGTCAATGTAACAAGGGAGAAACAGTCAAATCTCTGGGCACACTACAACCGCTTCTGATTCCACCTGCTATTTGGAAGGATATCTTTATGGACTTTATTACCGGCTTACCCAAATCGGGGAATAAATTAGTCATAACGTTGGTTGTGGATCACCTTTCCAAGTATGCTCATTTATGCACTCTTAAACACCCATTTATTGCATCCACGGTGGCTCAAATTTTCATGGAACAGGTCTTCAAGCTTCATGGCATGCCGCACTCTATTGTTTCTGATTGTGACCCAACTTTCACAATAAATTTTTGGCAAGAACTGTTTAAGCTACAAGGCACCCAATTGCATCTCAGCTCAGCTTATCATCCCCAGACTGATGGTCAAACAGAAGTTGTCTACAAGTTTTTGGAAATATATCTGAGGTGTTTTGCCTCTAAAAAACAACATCAGTGGGCTCAATGGTTACCCCTAGATGAATGGTGGTATAACACTTCCTACCATATAGCTACTCGCATGACTCCTTTTGAAGCAGTATATGGACAGAAGCCACCTTTAGTTCTCTCATACTTACTGGGTACCTCGAAGGTCCAGGAGGTTGACCAAACACTTACAGTTCGAGAGGATATTCTTCGTACCCTTAAAGAGAACTTGTTCATGGCACAGAATCACATGAAGCAACAAGCAGATCAAGGTCACTCTGAACATCAATTTGTAGAAGGGGATCAGGTGTTTCTATGACTGCAACCATATAAGAAAAATTCCCTCAAGGCTGAGCATTGTTAGAAGCTAGCACCCAAATTTTATGGTCCTTATATAGTTCTCAAGTGTGTAGGACAAGTCACATATCAATTAGCATTTCCCAGTCAGTTGAAGCTACATCCTGGTTCTCATGTTTCATGCTTAAAGAAGGTGATTGGAACCAGGTGTCAGACTCAAACCAACCTTCCATAGTTAGATGAAGAAGGATCCATTTGGCTACAGCCAGAAGCAGTTTTGGACCAATGTGAGCATCGCCTGCATCAAAGAATCATCAATGAAGTGCTCATCCAGTGGAAAGATATGACTCCAGCAGATGCCACTTGGGAACCAACTACCATTTTGCAGCAGTTTCCACATCTCAAGCCTTGAGGACAAGGTTGTTTTTAAGGGGGTGGACATGTCATGGTCCTAACCCACACATAGGTAGATCAATATATTCAGATGTAATAAAGGTCAATATTAATAAGGCCTTTCAATAAAATAGAATAAGGTAGATGTAAGAAGACCTAATAGAAGCTTCCGCTTCTAAAAGGATCTTCCTCTAGATGCTTTTCTTGATAGACATATTTAGTATAAATAAGGGTCGTGGGTATGAAAACCCTAGCTTGGAGATTATTGTAACAGAGCGCTACTCAACTAGAGGTTTCCCCCTCGAAGAGGCCTGTGAACATTTCTTTCTGAATCAAAGTGCTATTTTTGGTGTTGTTCATATATCATTTTTGTGTTATTGTGGAGATTATGTTGGTTTTATTACTGTTATTCTACCATTTCTAGCATTTTATTTCTGTTCTACATATTTATTATATCTGGTATCTTGCAAGTATCCACCTAGAACATGTGTAGGGCTTCAGGCATCCATAGAAGTGTATAACCCACAATTACAAAGAAGTATAGAAGAATGAGTTGAACTAAAAATGGACAAGAGGATCCAGTTGGAATAGGTGGGTGGCCACTAATATCCACCTAGATCAATCCTCCCTCTTAGGAAGCAATGGTCTCCATTGTGTTGAGTTCCCCCATTAGGTGAAGAAACTTCTGCTAGATTTGGCCCCAGGTGAGCCACCTTCCTTGGTGTAGGAGATGCCCGACCTTGACAAACCAATAAGGATGGATCCTCTGCTGGTGAGTGCCCTTGACCTGTGTGTCCACTATGTGATCAGTGGATGCTTTTTCCATGAGGTCAATGTTGATCTCTTTTGGTGTCAGATGTTGTGCGATTTTTGAGGTTTCCAATAATGGTGGAAAATATGGCCGAAGGAGGTCCACATTGAAAACTGGGTGTAGGCCAAGGAAGGGTGGAGTGTTGAGCTCAAAATAATTTCTACCCATAGCCTTCATGATAGTGTAAGGCCCATAGAAAAGTGGGTGGAGCTTCCGATGGGGCCCTGTGAGATGCTCCTTCTGCAAATGTAACCAGACTTTGTCACCAACCTAAAACTGGTGCAATACCCTGTGTTGATCATGGCACTTCTTGTACTTAGTATTGGATTTCTACAAAATCTCTTGGACTTGTTGGTGGATATGTTGAATCCACTCAATGAATCTGGTGTCTTTGTCGGTCTAAGGCTGAACATGGGAAGAGTCTGTTTGTGTAGTGGCAAGAGGTAGTGGAACATCAATGGGATTCAAGGGTTGGAATCCCCACCCCACCTGAAATGGGCTATGGTCAGTGGAGCTATGGAGAGCCCTATTGTAATTATGTTGAACATAGGGGAGCCTCTCATCCAATGTACATGGATTCTTAGAGTTGTACATGCACGGGATGTGCACAATCATCTGATTGAAGACCTCTATTTGGTCCTCTCTTTGGGGGTGGAAAACATTGGATTTAGTGATCTTGGTGTCCAACATTGACAGGAGACTTGACCAAAATGTGCTAAGAAACCTATCATCCCAAATGGAGATGATGGTCCGTGGTATCCAAAAATGGACCCATGCTCATTTGAATAAGAGCTTGGGGGTACTTTCCGCTGTGATATTATTCTTTGAGACTTAAGTTTAATCTAAGGAACAACAAGGAGTTTGCAGATCCAAACTCTCGCCTCTTCTGCTTAAATTTCTGCTCAATCTTGATAGCGCATTGATAAGTCCTACCTAATGAGGTGATGTCGAGAAACTCCATTTCTGTAGCAGGTAACACAGTTCTGATTTCATTAATATCATGGCACCATGAAAAATGGATAAAGCAGATGGTGAGAGCGTAAATTTAAACACATATGTTCTCTCAGACACTTCACTGAGAGCCATAGATACCATGAAATACTAGACACAGGTGTTCGATATTATACAACACGAGTTGATAAATTGCTTAGAGGATTCAGACGACGAATTAAATGAAACCCATATGACTAAACTCATGGATATAGCTGAGTCAGATATACACAAGGTGGTTGTGCGGCCAAGGCTCATGCTGTATAACAACATGATAGGCTGGGCCCTAGAGAATGTCAACATTTCAACCAGGAGCATTTGCAATTCATAGAAGGTTGTTGTTGGGTCTTTTCAACTGGAGCATATACAAGTAATGTATAAATTATCCCCCATTTTTAAATACAGTTACAATGTTGAATTCATAATGGAGTTTGACCAACAACAGTGCATACAGTATGGGAAAAAATACCCTGATTTAATTAAGGATTGGTGGGGGCATCCTTAGAAATCTAGAGCCGACACTCACATCATATATATCATAGCATCATTATATGCCCACATGATCTATGTGGCTATGATTCTATGTAGGATATTCGGGAAAAAGGACTCCTCTCATTTTCTGCTGGCATGGGTACCAATTATGCATGAAGTGGTTGAGGGATATTCTTTCAACTAGGCCAAGATGTTATCAAGCAACCTGGCCAAAGAAATCATAGGGTACCAATTGAAAAATTCCAAAGGGAAACTTTCTCCTTTCTACATGTCAACATACATCATGGATGCCCTTTTGTTTATCACTCCTTTCCCTCTGATGAGGTGGAGTTGGAACCCGACCAACGCCGAGCCTATCCATTTCTATCACTCCAAGTTGTAGGATGATAAAGCCAGATATTTCTTCTATGAAATCTGTTATTATTCAGTGGTGTCTATTCATATCATCCTATATGGTTTCCCACCTCCCATAATTTCAAGCAAAATCATGGATAACCTGGGAAAAATAACAAATTGGTATATTGAGGAAAAATTTTCCTATATCAGGGTTTTTGGGTGCGTGGTTCCCCCCCATGCTCTCCCAAAATTTTAACCAGATTGGTTGGTATGCCAAGAGGTTGTGGCTCTAGAATATGTCAAGTTAATTGATATTGAGTTTAAGAGGTAGGATCCCCATAATATTATGGAAGCTCACCTGGCTCAATACAATTTAAGGAAGTATGTGCATGATGTTTCCCCTCAGGATGAAGTATTTAGGGGAGTCAGGTCATATGAGGAAGTATTGAGTAGAGTCTGAACTTTGTCTCTCGATCAATTAGCCAATTTTGACAATTATCATAAGCATAGAAAGAATAGTTTTCCAAAGGTATTACAAGGGGAGCCAATAACACCTTCATCTACATAGGAAGCTACGCCTCAGTTATTAGAGGCAGGAATTTCTGACCAACAGAGTACTAAGGAAAATTCGAAGAATGTCGAAGTCTCAATGCAGGGAGTGGAGACTTCATTACCAAACCCACAAAGCACTCAAACAACAACTCATCTTGAATATTTTCAAAAAAAGGGATAGGATACATCGTTGTCTACACCAGATAAACTGGATACCAACACAACAAAGCAACAACCATCCACAAATATAGGTAGCCCCATTATGTCATTAACACCTTTACAGTCGAGTCAAGGAAATCCCAATGACCAAGTCATATTTATAGAGGACCTTACTCCGATTTCAGCCGAAGAAATGCCTCCTTCAGACTTCTTTTTCAGTAAGAAGAGAAGGGCCATAGTTAAAAGAGAAGCGCATCAAAAATATGGTACAACAGTCAAAAGGCAAAGAATGTTGTATGATGGACAGGGTCTAGATGATACAAAATTCTCTAGGAAAATGGCAGGCTCATTAGGTGCCTTTGCCATGGCCAATCAATGTTTAGTAGAAAATCTAGCGAATTAGCTGAAACAGAGAAATCTGTTGGTAAGGAAGTTGCAAGACTAGATGACGACCATGGAAAGGGATGTCAGAAATAAGATGAACAAATAGTTTGAACAAGTCATAGCCGATGACAGACATCAGATCCAACAAATGAAATCTAACCTCAATGAGCTCCATCAAAAATCACAGGACAACAAAGGGTTGGTCACTCAACAAGAAGAATTAATCAAGAAACTACAAGTCAATATATACTTGGCCGAAGGTACAACAATAGATATGGAAAATTTTCAATCTCAAGCATTGGAAGTACATGAGAAGCTGGAATCAACCCAACAAGATCCTTTAACAAAAGTGGAAGCCATTCAAAACTGTTACTCGGTGGTAGACCTTTCCCTGAATAACATTTACATTAAAGAAAGGGAAGCTCATGCAACTCGAGATAAGTTTCAAAAGGCTATCTTTCTAGTACCAAAATATTAAGTATCGACAACTCCTCGACTGTCTCTATCTTAGAAAACTAGATGTAACATAATTTTGAAGGCCTAGGAATCAAATATTGCTGAAAGAAAAATATTGTCTAGAGAGGTACAAAAAACTTGTCTAGAAGAAATATCTTCACTAGACAAAGGTCTACTTGATGTTGAAGGAAATAATATCTCTGAAGCCCTGGGGAATATTGACATAGCAAGGATCCAATGTAACTCTAGGACAAGAAAAGAGGAGGCCAAGATGATCATCCATTAAATGAACCAAATTGATCTTATCCAAATAAAAAAATGGATACTAAGTCCAAGCATGGAGTTATAGGACACATATTTGGGAGCAAAGAAGATACAGAAAAGGTTTCCCCAGATAGAAAATAAGTTATACATTTTTGAAGAAAATGAGGCAACTCCACCTTCTGGGTTGGTGGTACAATTAGTGAGTAGATGTATCCAATGTGTCGAATATGGCAAAGCAAACACATACGGAAACAAATGATAAAACATGTGAATACGATTCATATATGTCAGGATCAGATGACAACTATTTCCAAGTAAAGGATGAGGAGAAGAAATGCCTTTGCTAGCAGACGAAGAGACAGAGGAGAAGGCCAATGGAAGTTTTCAGTTTTACATATTGTAAAATTTAGTATTTTTAGAATTATGAAAAGTCCAACTGTTTTGAGTTGAGACCATTTTGTATAAAAACATAGATTAAAGACTTATTTATGGCTGCTTCTTGTTGATTGTAATAGAGAAAAGTATCCCTATAGAGTATTAATACAAGTGCAGACAGAGATTCCAAGTTTTCTTAAATCTGGGTTATGTGTTTCTTTTGTTTTCCATTTCTTAGTATTCCTTTATGTATTCCTTGATAAATGTTTGGTTCCAATTTAGTACAACAACTACTGTAATCACAAGGTATTAGTAATTTATTAAGTAAGAACCTTTTCCTCTGCATTGATTGTGAGTAAATCAAGACTTGCTTTCTCTATAGATTACTGCATTTTATGCGTTATTCAAGGTTACACTATCTCTTTTCCTCTACTGAAAACAAGGAAGGACTCTTCAGTAATTGATGCCCTGCTATGTTTTACAATTTTCTATTTTCATCTCATACCATTCGATATTGCAATTTCGACTCAGATATGAAATATGACCTCTATGCTATCAAACTATTAATTTCATTTAAGGAATTTTTCTCATACAACTAAGGTAGAAAAATCACTTTAAAACACACTCAAAAATATTCATGATGCCTGACATTATTCTTTGAGCCTTAAGTTTAATCTTAGGAACAACATATTTTTGGCATCGTTGCCAGGGACGGAGAAACAAAGTTATATTTCCATGGGAGAATGACAAGGTGATATTCTATCTTTGATAGTGAACGAAGGTTGAACACTGAATTACAACTATTTTTTATTTTTCACTTGGTGACTCCACTACAAATAAGATGGCATTTAATCGAAAGAATACCAGAAGTTATCCAAATGATAGGTAGACCACACCTATATCTGATCCCAAAAATTTATTAAAACCAAAGGGATACCTCAAGTCGACTACCACATCGACAGGTAAGAAATACCAACTGAAAATCACACATGTCAATACTAAGGTTCTGATTGAAGAACCAACCCCTAAAAATAATATTAAACAAACACCCTCTATGGAGGCCTTGACTAGCCAGTATGAGGTTAGGCATGAGAACCTGGAGGAATTTGTACCCGAAATAAAGATTGAAATTGACACTTATGATTCTCCAAACAGTCTGAATAAAAGATCCTCTTCTATAATCGCTATCATTACTTTTCTGTCTACCCCATCCTCACCCGAAGAAAAGCTTTCAGTTCTCCGAAATACTGAAGAGCGTACTTTATACCCCAATTCGTCTCCTGTTGGTTCACCTATATATACATCTTGTAACTCTAAAGAAACCAATCCATGTTTTCCTTTCCCTCCCTTTATAGACTTTACTTTCCCTAATGATCATTTTCCATATTTCCCTTCGTCGCATCCCGAGGAAGTTGAAAGGTCACCACTTTGGTCTGTAGAAGTTTTTGAAAACCCTCTTTTTCATTCCCAAATTTCATCCCATAGACTTTCAATGGCTGTTGTTGGAGGTGGTGGTGGAGGAGGTGGTGGTGGAGGGGGAGGTGGTCAAGGAAAACCTCCACCCACTAATATTTTTTCAAAAGTAGCAGCCATATACGCTCCCTTGGTCCTCGGGCCCACCCTTCATGATTTACCTAAAAATTATATGAAGAACTTACCAAAATTTATAGGAGAAGGAGATTTAACTGCCACAGAGCATATCACCTTTTTCGATCAATTTGTTGATATATTAGGGATTGAGCATGAAGATGTTTATTCCAGGATTTTAGATCAAACGTTCGAAGGGAAAGTAAGAATCTAGTTTCAAGGACTCTCGGTAGGATCCCTTCGGTCCTACGATGATTTAGAAAATGATTTTTTAAGACAGTGGAGAGAAATGAAAGACCATATTTACTACTTGACTGAATTCGGGGCATTGAGAAAGAAGAACTCTCAGTTGGTTCTAGAATTTACTCAGAGATTTAACAATATTTATCATAAGATTCCAGTAGAATTTAAACCCTTTGAACCTGCAGCGAAGGTGACTTTCGTAGGGGCTTTTGAACCCGACTTCGCTCTTCTTTTAAGAGAAATAAGATCGTCTACCATCACAGGGATGCAATATGACGCTATAGAAATTGAATCAAACATGATGGCATCTGGTAAACTAAAAGCCAAGGTTGAGACATGAACTAAAGAACATAAACGCTTCAGGGATCAAGTAGGGCCCTCCAGATCTAGGAGGTCTACCGAAGAAAAAATGGATGACATGGCTAATATAATCAAATATTTGAAAAACAAAATTTCTAGAATGGAACTAGACCAAGCCAAACCTGATCCATTTGCTTGAAAATATTTTAGGAGAAATCCTAACCCCGAGACCCAGCAAAGACAAGTAAAAAATAAAGATAAAAAAATACAAGGTCCTTTTAAAACGAAATTTTTTATAGGAGATGATATGCATAATTATAAGGGGCTAGAAGAGGATATAAAAAACCTTAGTGACGAAGACCAATAAACTCATATAACTAGACAGGATTATGAAAGATCTCTAGACCAAGAGCCCATGTTTAGTAACAAGCAAAGTATAGACAACCTAGGAGAGTCTGCATATCAAGGAATCAATGAATCCATTATGTAATAACTTCAACAGAAGTATAATTTAAGGCCCAGAGAAAAAAATACTACAATTGTTCCATAAAAAAAGATTATATTGAGAAACAAAGCGAATGAGGTGGTGGTTACTAAACCACTAGTTGAAAAACAAGTTGCCCAAAATAAAATTCTTAAAACGCTAGAAACACATGTAAATGTGTTGAGCATACAAAAATTAGATCTAGCTAAACAATAATACACACATTTGTAGAGAGAATTGGAGAAAGAAGAAGAAGGAGAGAAAGAATGGAAGAATTCTCATTAACCGTTATGAATAATGAATAATTTACACATGATATACTTTGTATATCTCAATGAGGTGCTGTATATCTCATTTGAGTTCAATTGAGGGTGAACCAATGCGCATGGTGAGCATAGGTGATTTGGACTGGTGGGACTGGATTGCTGAACCTTGGAACATGGATGGGCGCTTTGGTTTGGTTGTTGTGAGACTGACGAGCAGGACGTTGAGCAATACGAACATAGAGTAGTGAAGGTCTTCGGGAATCAAGGGATGTACATGGTGATGATACGAGGCAAGTTCAAAGTGGGATGGTGATGATCCCAATGTTTCAGGTGGTGATCTCAATCACGACATCTAAACAAACAACTAGTCCAATTTGAAGTGTCATTGAAAGAAAGAGAATATTCTCAGTGGAATATGTCTTTCCCCTAAAATATAGGAGACTAGATGAATGACTAATTTGAATGAATAATAAGAAAGGAATAACCTTAGGAAAATAAATCCTATGTGTGTGTTAAGTAACTCCAACACCCCCGAACCTTGTCGCTATGGTGAAAATAATAAAGTGGGTCCCGATAGCAAAGGAATACATGTTAGGTATCAAGTACAGATACATTGAAAATAAAAGTGGGGAAGAGGAAAACCTCATGGAAGCCCACCCCTCTGGGGTACAATGTGTGGCAAAAGCCAAGGCACTCTGGGGTTCAGGCAACTATGTCCCTTCACTCCCAGGCAGACTCAGAATGGAATTTACTGCTTTCGATTGAGCGTCTTGGTGAAAATATCTAGCATTTGTTCTGTTTGAGGGACATATATAAAATTAGATGATCCCTGTCTTCAGGTCTCATGTGGATCTCAATATTCTTAGATCCATTTGCCTCTGGCGGATCTCTGAGTTTGGGGTGGCACGGTTTGTCTACGGATGGCAGTGGGTGGGTAGAAGTTGAATTCCCAACTAAGTGAGAAATTATTGTAGCCACATAGCCTAAATGGTTATGTTAACTAACCCTCTGTATACTCAGTTGGTGGTGGAAATGGATTACTTCTTTGTAACGACCAGAATTTAAAAGACAATATAGTTCTACTAATTTACCTAATTTATTTTCCAATTTACTTAATTTCTGAAGCTTTAAGAAGTATAGATTTCATAATTTACATTTGTGCATGCTATGTCATCAATCGTAGTAATATTCATTTAAGTGAAATTTTACAATTTGGGTTTAATGCATAAGCTGGGTGCTGTCATGCCCGGCAGATCCTCAAAGCTTGAACCTTAAACTTGAACACCCCAAAACCCGGCCACCACAGGCCAGTGCCACAGCCCTAGGACATCAGGATGTCCTAAACCCTCCGTCTTAACCTCTGGGCCACAGTTGTACTGCAGTGCAAATCCCAGCATCTGCTGTTAATTCCTCTTCCCCCAATGTTTCCCCAAATCCGCCCTTCCTCCTCCTGAGATGATCCAGGCCAAAATGAATAAAATCCCTTTCCTAGATTCTCCTTCCATATCCTCCTTTTCGCTCACTTCCATTACTCCTCACCAGCCCCTTATGCAGCGCATTAATTTCCTTATCTGTTCATTTGAATTCATTCATTAATAGACTTATCCTCTAATTAAATATTCCCTTTAAGCAGGGGTTCGTTATCCTCATGGGATATTGCTTGCTATGTTTTATTTTATTATTTTCCCTCTTTGGTTTATTTCATAATTATTGAATTACTTTATTTAATAATTAATTGATCACTAACCATTAGTCTAATGCTAAATCATTTAATGTCTTGCCCAATAATCAAAACATAATTAACCTTATAATCAGATTCAAATCATATTCAAGCAAGTATAAGTATTAAGACCAATTCTAATTAATAACTTGTAATCAATTTCAGGTTATATCATAATTAATCATAGTTTTATTTCATTGTTTGATTCATGAAATTATTTCTGATGATAATAGAAGAGGTGTTACATACACCCACCTTCAGAACAGTCCAGTTAAAGGTATCTGGGAATTAGGAACAAGGGAACTCATTACATACTAGTGTATGTGCAAGAAATGTATGTGTAGCTAGGTATGCAATTCTAGATGCATGTACTAATAATCAATTTGTCATCCTTTAGTGTTTTGTATGCATGTCATGAATTCAAATAAGACTAGTCTTTTATAAAAGACAACAATCAATTGGTATGTGAGAATCTCTTGAATTACAAAATTGTTTCAGTTTCTAAGTGTTTCATTTTAAACAATTGTGGTTTGGTTGCATAATAGTGAATATTCATATATACACATTTTCTTTATCAACTCCCACACAGAATGAGGATCTCATATAGTCTCAACTATTCTACTCATGCTTCCTCCTACCCTACTGCCAACTCCATTCCTATCCAGTCTCTGCTGGGCTATCTTTGGGCGTCAGCTATACTGAGCTACTCAAATAGAACTCGTAAGTGGAAGTGTAGCTATCGACCAAGCTTCCCTAGCAGTGTGTGATCCCTCATCCACTGACACGGGAGGCCTTGAACCGACACCGTCCTCCGGACTTGAGGGTTCGGAGGACCACGGTGGGAAGCTCCACCCCTCCTAATCGAGTCTAGGGTCCACCCCTCTGATGGCCCACCCTACAATGGAGAGGATACACGATTGGAAATGCCTCCACCCCTCCCCTATCGAGAACCGAGGGTCAACACCCTCTGATTGGAATTCCGTTGTGTGTCTTCTTGGAGGTTTGTCACTTGAACATGGGTTTTAGTGTCGTTACCATAATGTTTTTTGGTCAGTGATCCTGATATACAACTGCATCATCATTGTTACCCCTTGGCTACTTCACTTGGCCTTAACTGCTGATTAGTGGCTAGCACAACTCATACGAACAAGCGCATTATCATAATGTAATTTCTTATTATCATCATTTCACTTGGATCAATGTATCGATAAATTAACATCAAGGTTTCCAATTAAAAATAGATCTCTCAATATCTAGCATTCGTTTTCTTTCCTCACAAGATTATCATTTACTCAATTATATCGCATAATATCCAACATCATTTTATGACATTTAGACTTATTCAATCCGTTCTAGCGTTTTCACCATGTGTTCTTGACTTATACATCATCATCAAATAACATTTAAACATTCATAAAGTTTTCATCCATAGATCATTACATGCATCATCGTCAGTAACATTTAAACGACTACATAAAATTTACATGTAGTAAACATATCACATCATCATCAAATAACATTTAAAACATTCATAAAGAGTTCATATTTGTTAAGTTTAAAGGTATCCTTTCGATAGTTTCATGGTGACTAGAAAATGAAGTATATGGGCTGGGTAGTCCACAGCTGTCTTATTCAAAAGGTGGTGTTACATACCCACAACCTTCGAGAAACATGATTGCAGAGTGGTCAAAATAGTGAAGGATAATCTCATTGTAATGTCTCAGCATATTCCAAAGTAGCATATCATGGACTATAATTTTCCCACTACACCTTAGCGGGTCTGCAGGTTCACAATTGTGGGACTCTCATTATAAATGGTTTCTCTGGTGTTGAGGTCCCCGTCCAGACACACCAATTCTCCAGGCGTTTTGTTTTATGTGACTCATCGAAAAACATATTGGTAAAAACGGATACATGGTTGTTTTGAGTCAGGGTGTGATCTGAGGAGCCAGTGCAGCAGGTTAATTTTCTCTTGGATCACGGATGGTCCTATAAGCCCAAGGGTGACAACTTTGTCCCCTTACCGACCCGTATGGTACTCTTATCAGGCATGATCTGAGATAAGCAATTTTGCTTGCGCTAATTAGGTCACATTATTGCATCCATGGCTTTTTTCTGTCTATCCACATTGCTTCCTTTAATCTGCCTTTCAATCTGAATCACTTGTTCCTCCATTTCTTGGATGGTTAAAATGGCTGATTTTCGGTCTTCTAGTCTATCCCAACTCAAGGTGTTCTTCATGGCCTCCGATTACAAAGCATTGAGGCATTGTCGGAACTATGACCAGCTATTGTGTAGGCAAACTCTACCAAAGGTAGGTACTTCTCCCAGGTCGATTATCATCCATCACATACATCTAAGCATGTCTTCCATGACTTGATTTACCTCAGAGTCTGTCCATCACAGGATATTAAGGCATTAGCAAAGTTCATTTGAGTCCCAATCTTTGTGTGACTTGTCCAAAATCTAGAAATTAGTCAGGTCCCTATCTGAAATGATCTTCTTAGGTATCGGGTGTTCTGAATGGATAACCTCATTTACAAACACCGTTAGCACATCAATGACTTATCGTAAAATTAATGTCTCTAGCGAAATAAATGAGCACTGCTTGGTTAGCATCACCTATGCAGAATGGCATTGTGTCTGGGATGTGAGTGGTGGCTTACAACAAAATCCATAAGTGACTTCCCATAGACATAAGACATCATCTTTGGTTCATGGGCTGTTTGGATGATGGTGGTGGAAACTTTCACCTGTGACACTCTAATTTTAGCGATGAAATGAACCATCGGCGCTTCCTTCACCTACAAAGAAGAGCTTTCTTTATACCTGCTTTGTGTACATCTTCTTCACACTCGTATGTGCGCAATAAAGTGATCTATAGGCTTCCTTCATTATGATGTTTTGAATATCCCCATTCTCAGGAATTTACATCCTCCCTCGATATCTTAACAATCCATGGGTTTCCAAACTATACCCTTCAAACCTCCAGAGTGGGAAGCAGTTGGAGGTTTGAAGTAACCTTTAAATATCAATTTTGTCTCCTTGGAGCTGTTCCAACTCACGTTCCCTCAGATTGACTTTAAAGGGTACCAAGGAGAACATTAGGTGGTCTCCTACTCAAGGCATCTCTGACCACATTTTCCTTTCTTTGATGTATGAAATACCAAAATGTGCTCCCTCATAAAATCACTCCATCGCGTTTTCCTGGAATTCAGATCTCTTTGGTGAAGAGATGTTTTAAACTTTGATGGCTGTTTTGGGTTCAAAGTTTAAACAAGGTAGTGCCTCCAAGTTTCAGAGCTAGCATGGCGGATGCCAACTCTAAATCATGAGTCAGCATGGCTCCTCATGTTTCTTCAACATAAATGCCTATGGATCTCCAAGTCATCAACCATGATACAACCATCTATAGTGATGTTTATAAATACTACATCTAAGTGATTTGCATCTCTATACCCAAGGGGTCAAACCACTTAGCCAAACTTGATTTTTATGCTAAATGTTGTTTATAAACTTTAGATGGTGTGACTATTCCCTCCACTTATCTTTTGTTAGTGTTAATAAATATAATCACGACTTAGTGGTAGATGATATTTATTTGTCATTCACATTAAATATATAGAACATCAAATGTCCATGGGTGCATGCAAGCATGCTATAGAGTCTAATTAACAGATCCCAATGTTTATCAATTTCTATCATCTTCAACATAATTGGCATCAAAGGAAATCTCCACTAGACCAACTTGGAGTTTCTTCTTACTAGTTTTGAGTGGAAGTGGAGATCCATAGTTTTGTTTTTCGTTCGTTGTAATTACAGAACATTCCACCCTAAATTGTTAAGTGTATATGAGACAAAGAGTATTATTGTTTCCTTCGAGATACAGGAAGGTTGTTGAAATCCTTTACTACAGTAGACAATCAAAGATGTGTAGCCATATATGATATAGAGCTTCATCCCAAAACATAATTTTATTCCATGAACATCACTTGATAAGAGATGACTTCGCCTATTATCATCTTCTCGTACTCTAGCAGCATGGTCTATTATCTTCCTTAAGAAAACTACCTAGCTTATTTCAAAAACTACTAAACGACAAATCCTTTCTTTTAAGCACTTCGAAAGGAAGATGCATGCTCTACAGAGCTAATTAGCCATCTAATTAAATAATTTATTCACGGCTGTGGTAGATAAATCAATCTCTAAATGTAAAGGAGATGCTTCAAATGTCTCAATTTTCCCCTTGGTTGTTGGCGCTCTTATAGGGACTTGAGAAAGTGAGTTCGATGTGTGCGAATGACATTTTTGGACAAGTCCTAGGAGACTATTGGATTGGAAGTAATATCTCTCATTTCTCCAATGCTATGTTACTTAATATATTTTATCTATGTTGATTCATGATGTAATTATTTTTATTCAGCTATAGGCTTAAATTTATATTGGAGATGCCTTATGCGCCCACTTGCTTTGTGCTTTATGATACAGGTATAACTTCTAATCCTGTTGATTTTTAGTCACTCAAAAGGGACTAAAATTTAATATATACTCTCCTTCCTCTTAAGATTCGCATTGGACAATCTTCAGTGTCAGTTTGAGATCAAATACACATTGTGAGACTTCTACTTTCATTTATTTAAATAGTAGCATCATTCAAATATTGCTGTTGTAACCTCTTAGAACCCTCTGTCTAGCACTTCTGTTCGTTAAGTCTAGTAAAGGCTTACTAGATTGTACATCAAAATTTCCTCTTCTAAAATCATGGTCTCATTGTCATGTGCATAAAACAAAACAACGCTGGTTAAATAGGATGAAACTAACCCACTCCAATCTGCACCCTAACAGTAAATGTATTAGGTTTCCAGATTGCAGATTTTAGGGCATCTACAGTCCAATGAGGTGTTCTTTATTGAGTTTTTAGGAGATGCTCTTTATGCATACGATAAAGCTTATCTTGAATACAATTGTTTCCTGATTAAGTTTGACTTGTGATGAAGGATTTTTTTTTAGTTACAAAGGAGTTGCCCAAGGATTATAATTTAAATTAACATCAACAACCAAAATCTATCATAAACATGTTTTAAATATACTTAGCATAATTACTTAAAGATGCTCTTTATGCATACGATAAAGCTTATCTTGAATACAAGTGTTTCCTGATTAAGTTTGACTTGTGATGAAGGATGTTTTAGTTACAAAGGAGTTGCCCATAGATTATAATTTAAATTAACATCAACAACCAAAATCTATCCTAAACATGTTTAGATATACTTAGCATAATTACTTAAAATATTAATCATAGAATTACTTTTATATAATTAATCGTATAATTACTTTTAATAATTACAATTTAACTATATTTTACTAATTAACTATATTTAATTACAATTTAACTTTATATATTATTATATTAATATTTATAAAAAATTATCATTACCATATGAAGCTCGGAGACCTAAAGATTAAAGGCCCCATTCAGAAGAAAATTTACCTCACACATAGCGAGACTTACACTACTTTCTATTAAATCATTAATGACGAAACATGCGTCATAAACAAACTTAATTTAATTATGATACCCGCTGATCACATGCTACAAACTGTCATGATACTAGATATTCTTGTAATGGCTTTTCAAGCCACATTCCAGTTAAAATGAGAAATTAAAAGAAAGATAAAACGAAAGGTAAATAAGAGGGGTAAACTCACTGTTTAGTTTCAATGTACTATTGGTGGAAATAAATTCTCTTAAGGAAAGAACGCAGTGACCATTCTATATTAAATAGAAGATAGGTGAAACAGTGACCAGGTAGAATAAAACGAGTAATGGCTTCCTTGAGAGACTTTGGTGGAAAAAAATGAGAACTTGATGTAGGTTGTTGCCGAATTGGAAAAGCAACTATAGAAATCCAAGATCTAGCAACCAATCCTAGACAAATGTTAGGGAAACGAACACAGCACGTGCCTAGGGGATCCAGACTAGAAAATATGACAGGACATAAAGGTGATAAAGTTACCAAAGGTAAGTATTGGAAGATTTGGCGAAATAAAAAAAAATATTACAACATTTTCACGAGAATAAAAGATATTAGGACAATCAAAACCAGATAAGGTATTAAGCAACATCTATTTTACCAGAGAAACGAAGATATTAGGAAAATCAAAACTAAGCGAAGTAGGGTGATACCATTGAACGGATAATGACCATGCCGTAAGAAGGGCGNGGACAATCAAAACCAGATAAGGTATTAAGCAACATCTATTTTACCAGAGAAACGAAGATATTAGGAAAATCAAAACTAAGCGAAGTAGGGTGATACCATTGAACGGATAATGACCATGCCGTAAGAAGGGCAGCTCTATGGGCCCATACATTAAATTTCAAGATTATTAACGTTTAATTTATATTTAAATAAAAAAAAAATGGCGGAATAAATGGCGGATATAACACTTAAACGAATTTTGAATCGGCCGCGCGGCTAAGTCTGCAGCGTGGGCTCGCATGCAGCCCATGGGCTCGCATGCAGCCCACGTGTTTCTCACCCCTATTCCCGAGAGTAAAAT
>SNQJ01S0134392.1:9708-29917 GCA_010110895.2 Picea sitchensis
ATGTGACCTTATAATGAATGGTCCAGATTGAATATGAAATTACAATATTTTACATGGAAAGTTATACAAAACAATTTCTTCGGGGGAACTTCCCCCGAATCCTCGTCCACGGGGGGGAGCTCAAAAAATTTCCGTTGCCCCCTTGGACCCCCTTAGTGGAAATAGATGGGGGGGAAAACTCCCCCACACCCCCCGTTCAGGAATGGGGTCCAAGAACGGCTGAAAAAAACCTCTAAATCAAGAAGATAATCAGGCTCCATAACCAACATGGGATTACATAGCCATTTACAATTGAGTACCAAATATCCACTCCCAAATATGTCAAGTAAGTCTGCACTCTATCACTCCAATATGAATAATTGCTTCCATCAAATCCTAGAATCCCATTTGGAATGTGTTCTTCCATTTCTTCTTAGGATCTTCCTTCTAGTGGTTAAATTGTACTGAACTGAACCTTCTCTAATACCAATTGTTGATACTGAAAGGGGGCTGAATCAATATCAGGTACAATTTAAACACTTTTTCAACTTATACTTCAACCACATTATATATTCAATTATATCCAATGAACAACGAACAATAGTCGAAGAGTTACAAAAATACACCACAATACACCATGCACAATATATGATAATTAATCAATAGTTATTTTTTAAGGGAAGTAATGACTTCCAAGGGAAGCTACAACTTCCAAGTTCAAGGGAAGGTACAATCCTCCAAGATAAAGAGGGGGTTAAACCCTCTATCCTTACCCCTTCCTTACACCCAAGAATATATAAGAGATAATGAACCCATCACTGTCATTGCCATTGATACATCATCATCATCAAACTGGGTCCACTTAGAAACTGGGTCCACATAGAAAATGGGTCCACATAGAATGTCACTACCACTGTCACTATCTTTGTGAATATCGTTGATACATCATCATCATCAAACTGGGTCCACTTATAAATTGGGTCCACATGTAATTCCTAGGTCCACATGGGTTCACATATAAACCACGACAACCACGTAGAACCTTGTGTAAAGAATCAACCTTCCATACTATAGAGAACCTATAACAATGATCAAAACATTACCATAAGACTAGAAAATATTCTTCATAAGATCTCCTTATCCTCCAAGTTGCTTCACTCCAAACTTGTGCTAAGATATCACTAGATTACCAACTAAAAGTGTGAAAATCCATCCTATATTTATAGAAGTTATGTCTTTATTTTCAGTTTTTGGGCCAACTTGGTTGAACTGTCCTTAATTTTTTGGCTAGGTTGTTAGACGAATTTTTTTATATCTCCTCATTACTTGGGAGTTCGAGGGACTTCCATATACCATTGGAAATATCTCAAAATAATATTTCCAACCATGTAATTTGTGCTTCCATTTGATTTATTTATGTATGGTAAAAATTCCCTCAAATATATGGTATCTGAATTGACCACAAATAATGCTTTCAACAGTCTCCATCTTTTGTACTCTTGTTCTTCAAGAAAATGTGGGATTCTTAACTTATTCTAGGGTTGAAATCAATGAAAACAACCAATCTTCCAACAAGTTGACATCATTACTCCACAAACCTTCAATATACAAGGATACATCAAAAATAAAAAGGTAACAATGTTGATTCATTTTGGTAGAACTGATAACTTCATCAATTACAAATTAGCAAAAGATCTCAATTTATTTGTATTTATATCACTAGAGTTTCAAGTAATGATTGCAAATTGAGGCACCATAAATTATTCTAGGAGGTACCATAGTATTAATCTCAATATGGGGCAGTATTTATTGGATAGTCCTATGATTTTCATCCAAGTGGGTGGTGTTGATCTTGTATTAGAGGTCCAATGGTTACAATCATTGGGAAAAATGGACCTTAATTTTTAAGATATTTTCATGAGATTTTCCTCATAAGGAAAGGACATTGAACTTATATGTATCCAAGGGAAACCCTCTAAAGCGATAAGGTCTAATAGCATGACAAAATTACTCAAAAAGGGACAAGATTGTGTAATTACACAATTGTGCTCACTTGATGTTCAAAAATATATATACTCTTATCCAATCGATGTCAAAATGGTTATCAACAACCATTCGAATAGAGATATTCCTAAGGGTATTCCATAGGATGAAGATCGTGATCATGCTATTAATTTGAAACCCATAAGTGTATCACCTAACATTAGGCCTTACAAGTATCCATATGTACAAAAAAGTGAGATTGAGCATATGATCCAAGAAATGTTAGAGGATGGAATTATTCAACCTATCCAAAGTTAGTTCTCTCCACCAGTAGTGATGTTTACAAAAAAGGATGGTTCATGGCATATGTGTCCATATTATAAACAAATAAAAAAAATGACCATCAAAGATAAGTTTCCTATTCCTGTCATTGATGAATTATTAGATGAATTGCATGTATAAAAAATATCTACTAAGTTGGATATTCGTTTAGTATATCATCAATCAAAATGAGGTAGGAATACATTCCCAAAATAGCCTTTAGAACACATGAAGGTAATTGCAAGTTTTTTGTTATGCCATTTGGAATTACTAATGCACCTTCAAAATTTCAAATCTTGATGGATTCTATTTTCAAACCCTTCTTTAGAAAGTTTGTGTTAGTAATTCTTAATGACATACTAATCTAAAACAAATCTTGAGAAGAGCACATACAACATGTTGACAAAGCATTACAACTTTTGGAAGAGCAAAAAATTTATGCAAATCCTTCCAAGTGTTCCTTTGGGGTTCAAGAGATGGAATATTTGGATCATATTATATCTCATGAGAGTGTAAAAGAGAACCCTAACAAAATACAATCTAGGATCGAATGACCAATTCCCAAAACCTTGAACAAACTTAGAGGATTCTTAGGATTGATAGGACACTACCGCAAGTTTGTCAAGGACTATTGTCAAATAGAGGCACCTCTAAAAAAATCATTAAATAAGGAATCATATTATTGGACTCAAGAAGCAACCAAATATTTTGAAATAATTATGGAGGCTATGTGTACAACTCCTGTTCTAGACACACCTAACTTCACAAAAAAACATGTATTGTGGAGTGTGATGCCTCAGGCCATGGCATTGGTGAAATTTTAATGCAAGAAGGAAGGACCCTTTCCTTTGAAAGAAACCAACTTAAAGGAAAAAATTTACTCAAACCAACTTTTGGAAAATAAATGTTGGTCATACTACATGAATTTAAGAAATGGAGCCCTTACCTAATAGGAAGACACTTCAAAGTAAAAACAAATCATGATAGTTTGAAGTACTTCTTGGAGTAAATATTATCTTTAGAAGAACAACGAAATTGTGTTACAAAGATGTTAGGTTATGACTTTGAAATTATCTACGATAAAGGAAAACATAATATTGTGGAAGATGCACTTTCAAGGAAAGAATAAGAAACAGAGGATTCACTATGTGCTATTTCTATTCCGCAATACAACTGGGTGAAAGAAGCAAGGATAGAATGTAAGAAAGATCAAGAGCTATGCCAGATCATTCAAAAACTACAAGAGGACCCCACTGCAGATAAATTTGTATGGAAGAATGATTTTCTATGGTATCAATGATTGCCTATATTTATGTAAGAATTCCTAACTCAAATAGAAGGTCGTTATTGAATTGTACACTTCTCCTACAGGAGGAAATTTAGGGTTCTATTCAGCTTACCATAGGATCAAGAAGGATTTTTTTCTGGGAAGGTATTAAAACTTATGTTCAAAGTTTTGTGTCTGAATGTGTGGCATTCCAATACTATAAGGGATAGATAATCAAGAATCTAGGTCTCCTACAAACATTATATATACCAAGTCAATAGTCCAAATAAGTTTCAATGTATTTTACTACAAGTTTACCCAAATATGAAGGTAAGACTTTCATCATGGTAGTAGTGGATCGAATGAATATGTATTCCCATTTATTTTCTCTCTCTCTCTCTCTCTCTCTCTCTCTCTCTCTCTCTCATCCTTTTACATAAAGTACAATAGCCATAAAATTCATAGAAATAGTTTAAAATCTACATGGAGCACCCAATATTATTATAAGTGACAGAGATCCAATTTTCACTAGAAACATTTGGACTGGATTATTTCCTTGTATGAGTACTCAATTGGCTCATAGATCATCTTATGATCCTGAATCTGATAGGAAAAATGAGATTGTGAATAAATTTCTATAAGGATATCTTTGTTTCTTTACATATGATAAACAAACACAATGGTTCAAGTGGTTTCCCTTGGTAGAATGGTAGTACAACACATCTTTCCATACTTATAAAAAATGTCGCAATTTCTAGCACTTTGTGGATATCATCCTCCATCCATTGCATTTCCTTTGAAATAGACTACAAATGTTTAGGTAGTGTAGGACCAAATAGGGCACCAACAAGACATTCTCAAAATATTGAGGGAAAAATTGGTTATGGAACAAAATAGGATGAAACAACAAGCATATCAACATCACAATGAAAGGGAATTTGAAGTGAGGGATTGGGTATTTTTAGGGCTACAACCATATAAATAGATTTCCCTCAAGAAAAAAAATAAGGAAAATAAATTAAGACCGAAATATTATGGCCCCTATAAGGTCTTCCAAAGGATTGGAAGCATGGATTACAAATTGGAGTTGGCCCCATATTCACGTGTATATCCAATATTCCATGTTTCTTTCTAGTTGGTGACAAGATCTTAGTCCAAACTATTTTTCCAGATGTTAATAAAGAAGGGAAAATCATACTAGAACTAGAAACAATCCTTGAAACAAGGATTAAGTGGCTACAAAATTTAGCAATTACTGAGTACCTTGTCAAATGGAGGAATCTACTAGTGGAAGATGCGACATAGGAATACGATTTCTTCATGAAGAACACCCACATTTAGGAAAGTGTTGAGAACACCAGGTTTTTGAATGGGAAGGGCATGTTATGCCCTATACAAAGCCCCATGTTATGTATAAAACATCTTATTAATCCCCTATATAGTGAATTATTACATTTCTAGTGTTATATTAGTAGGTATGATAGAAACCTTAATTGTAGTCTTTAATTATAATTGTTCCCTTTGTCTCCTATATATATATACCAAGGAGACCTAATCTTAGGATCATGTTATGTAACAAACCCTAGAATCAACTCTAGGTTTATGTCACTAAAACCCAACTCTGTCAAGCACTACATTTTCAAATTTTCTCCAATTCATCCCATTAATTATTTGATACCAATAATTAATTAATATTCCCTACATATGAACACAATTATGAATTCCTAACATCATATAATTCATGCATAATTACATATAATTATAGCATATCAAAATTAACATAAACAAACACATGATAATCATCATAAACACATATAAGATCACTTATCATTTAATGAAAATCACCAACTGGATGCAGACCTTAGATGTTCCTCCCAACCATAGACTCTTATGTTCATTTACTCCCAACAACAGGTCACCCCCAATACAAGGCTATAAATCCACCAGGGAAAGGCATACCTAATCCAAACTAAGGTCTAATAGAAAACAAAAAAATGATATAAGGTGTTGAAACATGGGCATAACTAGGGTTCAATGCTTCAACAACGCACCAACAAAACCTTAACTACTGACCCTTTCAACAACACCTATGAAGTAGGAAAAGTCTCACCCGAGGTAGAAGAAGGGGGGGGTTACATGAATTAGGTGTCTATAACCAAGTTGGGACATATATATGTGATAATAACACTTCACAGAGTATTCTAACAACACTTAGAAGGAGATATGAATTAATTCATTAGCTTCATTAATATCGCAGAACAAGCCCTAAGATAGATCAGAGAAGTAAAAATAAATATTTAAGCACTTCGATCGTTAGCACACAAAACTGAGTTAGATCTAACATTCATTCATTCTTAACATAACTAAAGCACTAATCATTAACAGATATATCTAACATACATAATAAGAAAATCATTGAGCATATTTATAACATAACCAACAAAGCACAAAGAAAATCAAAGACACAAGATATATGTGGTTCACCCTAGTGTGGGGCTACGACCACCAACTGCTTCGTCCTCTTTATTATTCTTCAATATATTACATTCATCCGCTCCTGTGCACTAAGCCACAGAGACAAGATTCACACCAGAAAGGAGATCTGCACACTGCGCACCAGATCCTCCTTCCCAAAGCTAGGTCAAGGCACAAATCCAAATTCTCTATTGAGAATAGAGCCTTACATACACATTTTGTTGCACACACAACTCATAACTAATTTCACTTAGCCTCGCAAGATATTGACTCTCTTGTACATTACATTCTTACTTATTTATACTTTTACAATAAGGCCTAATCATGGGTAAACCCATGGGCCGACATCCCATAACCAATTACAAAAAACCTAAAGAACCCTTTTCTAGGTCAACATAGCTCGCAAAATAAGTGAGATCCATAATCTCTGCTCCACCTCGGTGCTCCATCTTCGACCAACCTGTCGAAGTCCAAAAGGTGGTCCAAACCTGACCAAGTTTTCCTCAAAACATGGTTGAGGACCAAAAGGTCCCCAACACTCACCTGTGACTCCTCCCGAGTCACTCATCTCTGGGAAATGTTGCTTCGAAGGCCTCGAGCTTCACTAGAGCTACCTCAACTTGCTTCTTCTCCTGAGCCTCATGATCAATGATCTCTTGGATCATTTTCTCTATAATAGGCCCTTCCAGATGTTGTTCTATTGTCGCAACCACTTGGTCCAATTGTGAGCATTGTCTTTCTATTTCTTCAAACACCTTGCAAGATTCATCCTGCACAGGTTGTAGTTTTTGTGCAACTTCCATTACTCTGCCCTGGATGGAAATAATCTGTTGTTGTACCATGCACTATTCCTAGAACCTCTTCATTCTTTCAACTGCAATGAGCAGCTTTATTTGCGCTTATACTAACAATGCCTGATGTTGCACCTTCTGTAACTGCGCTTCTAGTTTCCTTAGCTCTGGATATTCTATGAGGCATTCGTATGTCTGTGCACTTCTATCACTCAACTATTCTCATTATGAGGTGAGGGCTCTGATCCTTCCTACTGCACTATTAGCGGATTCCCCCCTCTGGTTGCGCACCTCCTGCAGAGTGCTTGGTACAGCTTGGATCTTGTTGGCAGCCACCAATTCTGTTGAATTTTATCATAATTATAAATCATCACAAAGAGATAAAATATTTCTATAGATGCCTCCTCCTTACATTTATAAACATTTCTTCCTTTTGGCTTCAAGGAGATTTACTGGGCTAACTTATTTTATGAGTTTTTCATTTGTTTTGTTTAAATTTCATGACTGCAAGCATGAAATTCAAAAAACAAACTTGGCTTGGGTAATCATTATGCAGACTGTGTTTCTCTTCTATTCTTTTACCAAAGAGATTACACTTTAATGGAACCTATATGTTGCTAAGTTTAAGTTTTATAAGCAAATTCATTAATCCACTGCCACATTTTTATGTATTATGGGATTGTTGGAAATACTAAAACAACTGAGAGGCGGGGGGGTGAATCAGTTGTATGTGAGCTTAAATAATTTTATACTTTTTAAACATTGTTAATCTCTCTTCATGTGGTCATCAATAATATACAACATATGGACAGTAAAAGCAAAGACCATCAGTCACACATAAAATACACACAAAGACAGATTTTCACGAGGAAACCCATAAAGGGAGAAAACCTCTTCTTCTTCGAAATGATAGGCAGTCTTTTTCTGATTCACGTACGTATGTATGGTGAGCACCAACTCAATGTGAGGCTTTGCTACCTCACATTTTAATTTGCAACTTGTTTGAGCACCAACTCAGGTTTCTCTAGCACCACTAGAAGGAAGTACCAACTGGATGGAAGTACCAACTGGATGGAAGCACAAGCTGGATGGAAGCACCAACTTCCATTTACCACCTTTTGCATAATAGAGAACACTTGTTCTCCCTAGAACCACCCTACCACTCTAGTTTTTTTTGGATTTAACTAGATGGAAGCTACAAATCGCTGTGTTCAAGCACTCATTTGAACCTCTAAGGACAACAGTCCTCCCAAACACCTCCACACTTAAATATTAAATAATGAATACCTGGAATAACTTATGCGGATAAATCACTTCTTACCATTTTATACGTTACGTAAATCGTCTTCCAACAAATTGTTACGCAATTCTTCCTCTTCCTCGACGAATTGACTCGCATGCATTCTTACGTCATTCTATTCTTCTTCTTTACGCTGCATGCGTCATTACGCTTTGTCTCTCTTTTACTTTTCATTCCATTTTGTATCTCTATTAAAATTTCATACTCGACCTCTTCTCCTTTCACCTTTCTTCTTGTTCATCACGTTTTCCATCCGAGCGGCCAACCCGATTCGGTCTACGCTCGTTTTTTCTTTCTGCGCTTCCTTGATGATCCCACTTCCCCTTCCAATAGGTAATACAGGACATCTGTCTTGGCGGTGAAATGCTAACTGATTTTTCATTATCATTCTGTTTCTCTTAACTGATTCATAACTGAGCGTTAATGTGTGAGGAAGAACATGAACCCTCCGATCACTTTCAAAACCTTATCTGCACCATTAGATAATCTTTATAATTCTTTCCTTTTTAAACCGGGTTTCAGCACTTTCATACACTAACCCTCCTGAGCTTAGCTCTCTGGAGTCCAGCGTGTAGTGATTCCATATTACAACCTTACCCCGCCGGGGCTATGGGGTTTGTGATGCCTCAATGCATACACTGGCGTGATTCCAGATCGTTCAAATCGGCAGCTCCTTTCCACCGCGCTAGCCCTCCGAGTTAGGCTTGACCCACATGGCCGAATCCACCTTGACCTCGGTAAAACCTCTCATCGGGGTTTCGGCATTTTCGTCACCATGCACATGCCCTCACGAATTCCGATCCTCCAATCCCAGATTCTCTGATGAAGGAAATCAGCGGTCCAAATCTCATACTTGCTCACAGCATTGCCGATCAAATCGCAATCATATCGTGATTTCGGAGTTCTTGTTGTTAATTGAATTGGACATTTCAAAGGGTCGATCCAGATTCTCGATACTCTGGCGGCGTCCTTTCGTGGTTTGACTGCGTGTTAAAAATCGCCACGTGTCACTCTGATAAGTGACTTACATGTGCCTAAAGTTTTGAATGCGACACCTATCATTGCCTAGTTGTGCCCGCGTGTCCCTATCGGCGTGGTGGATCGGTCTAAGATCACATGTTGATCGGCGGTTGGTCGATCAATTTCTTTCGCGCCAGCGATTCGGGTTTTCTATTGTAGTGTACGGGACTCATTGAAACTTTGATTCGATTCTCAGATGAGCAAAACTTCAAGTGATTGCAGATCGCGCCACGTCGCTACGGATGGGCCGGTCCCTATTCCTCCCAGATTTTGAGACTTACGATTTCTCGATTCACTTGTCATTGGGATCCCGATTTCACGATGGCCAATATCCCAATGCCTCACCAGAATATTGTGCGTGTCACGCGGTTAATGGCTAGGATTCTCTCCAATATCCCGATGACTAGTCCGGGATTTCTCCTCTACCTGATGGGAGGCTTAACCTGGCAGTAAATCATACGAGATCCGGCCGGGTTTCTTCGGATCCTAAACCGGATCACGATTCTCCCTCTCTAGATTTCTCCACGAGGCTTAACCTTTGTACCTTTGAATCCGTTGGTAAGCCAGTTATCACGCTTCGATCGGCGGCTCCGGACCACTTCTTAAATGCACCTCCTGGCGGCAACTTCACCTTAACTTCTCAGATCCGGTGTCGAGTTTTTGGTGAATCAGGCGACTCGGTCTCCCACAATGGGCTCCTCGAGCTCCTCACGGGTAGCGTGAAATAGCGGTCCGGATCACGTTCTCTTCAGAATGATTCGGCGAGCGGTTGCTCCCTCTTGAGCTTCACGCATATAAGAACACTATTCCTCCTAAGCTTATCCTCCGAATCCTTAAAGGATTAGGCGTACGGCGATCATTCAGCGCTTTCGATCAATCACCTCTCTAAACTTTGTCTTATGTTTGCCTGTCATCTTCCCTTTGTTGCCATCAATGGCGAAGCATTGGATTAATGCGATTTCGAGTTTGCCAATGATATCCCCTTTGGAATTGATGGGCTGCGCATTCGGAGACCAATTCTCCTTGCATTCGACCATTCATATTCGACTCTCCTCTATTATTCAAAGAGATATTTTCTCCCCTTGACATCGGTGTTAAAGAAATATTCTCCCTCGATCTTGTTGCAAAAGCAGGACTCTGTCATCTATAAGCGCCGTTTGTAAATTCACGGATATTCAATAATCACTCCCCTTGACCAGATGCACATGGCTGAACCTGAGTTTGTAACCCGACTTTTGGCGAAGATATCCAAAGGGGGTTGCTGCTAATGGTTTAGTAAAAATATCAACAATCTGTTTTTGTAGAGGGGTATATAGTTCAATTGAACGATTCTGTTTGATGATACTTGTTCTTCGAGAAAATGATACTTTATAGGAATATGCTTGGTCTTGGAATGAAGAGCAGGATTATTGGAGACACTTATGGCACTAGTATTATCCTATTAATTGGAATAGGATCCGTGTAAGTTATCTTCAGATCTGTACGAGTTTGTATCATCCATAAGATCCCGTGATGCAACGAAGTAAGCGACAACAATTCGCCTCTGTAGTGGATAATGAAATGGATCCTTGCTTTTTACTAACCCATGCAACTAATGGAGTCACCGGAAAAATGCTCCTCGTGGTGGCTCCTTCTCTCATCAACACGAATTAACCCGATGCGTCCCGAATGGCGTGATTCGCTGGAAATTGATTTCTAGGATACCGTTCCATATCGCTGCCAAGTGAGAGTTTGTTTAGGGAGCGGTGAAATGACCTACCATTCCAGCGACTTGCATTATGTCGGGCTGTGATGTTGTGATGTATAGAAGATTCCCTATCATTGATCGATATGTCCTGTTCAACATCGGGGTGAGATATCATCTTTTCTTAACGGCAAGCCACCATAGGTCTTGACTATAGAGGAGATCATCCATCACGAAATTTCTTCAATATCTCTCAAATATTTTTTCTTGAGAGATAAAAATCCATCGCAGAGCTTTGTTTTTACTTGTAAGCCAAGAAAATATGTTAGTTCTCCTATCATGGACATTTCAAATTATGTTTGCATAGAGTTAGTAAACCACTGGACATATGATTCATTGGTACAACCCGAAGATAATATCATCTACATAAAATTAAAGCATTTGGTAAGAATGTCACCTTCAGATTTAATGTAAAGGTTCTTGTCAACAATACCTTTCTTGAACCCTTTTCTTGTAGAAATTTGTCAGTCCTATAATACCAAGCTCGTGGTGCTTGTTTGGAGTACATATGAGCCTTCTTATTCTGAGCATAATTAGGGTTATTACATCGATGAGAATCGCCGGTTATCCATATGCGCTACTTCCTCTAGATCTCCATTAAAGAAGCGGTGACTTAACATCTAGGTAAACTTTGAAGTTCTTATGGCCGAGGGAATAAGCAAGAGGAACATTACGATAGCCTCAATCTTATTTAGTTGCAAAGTTTCATCGAATTCTGCGACTTTCCACTTGTGCATATCATACAGACCAATCGGCTTTATTTCTAACAACTTGTCCTTCTTCCAGTCATCACATGATTCCTAATCTATGATTGTTTGTTGCTTAGTTTCTCAATCTTTGTTGTGGTAGATGGTTATTCATTGAGTATCTTGATTGATTTTACAAATTCTTAGAGAACAATTTATAGATTTGTGTCCAAAGAGTAGAAGCGGAAAACAATAACCATGAAAGAAATTTTTGTGCCTTGAAAAAGTCTATCTTCTTTAAGGAGATCGATTTCTTTCATCGTCGGCTTTTCGGTCTACAAATTACGTTAAAGGGGTTTTCCTTTCGGAACTCGCTTGATTGGCTGGTTTTTCTTTTCTTTGTCTACTGGTGACTATTGTCATTGGCTGAAGATTTGAAAAACTTGATGGGTGCTTGCCTTGGATGATCACTTTCGATCCTTCTTCCTTATCTGAAATCCAACTTCGACTTTGAATTTCTTAGCTCATTTAGAATGGAGGTTGAATTCTTACGATGCTTTTATACTTGGATTTTTGATGATAAGTCCTTTGAATTTCTCCATTTCTTTCTAGTCTTTACTATTTCTTCTTCTAGGGCTTCACACAGGTTTCAATACCGACATTTGTTTGTTTTGATGTGTCTTCTATCTTCTTTGCTTCCTCTAATTCCACTTCGGCCGGAAAAAACCTTCATCGAGGTTTTACTCTTTTTCAAACTGTGTTAGCGATTGTTTTAGCTTTACGTTTTGAATGAGTCTATCAATTTCTTCGATTGCACTGATTAGTTCTCCTTACAAATCCACCCTGATTTCTTCCTCATTATCATCACTTCCTTTGATTTTATTGTCATGATCCTCTTTGGCCATAAGAAGAAAAGTCTTTGTGTAAACAATTATGATGATCCCTCATATGATGAAAGTAGTGACTCTTCTTTTGAAGATAAGGCAAATGACTTTTCTTCTTATTATATTTCTTGTACTTGTACTTCCTTTCATCATCAAAGTTCTAGTCCTTTTCTGATGGGGACACTTAGAAACAAAATGACCTATCTTACCCAGTTAAATCATTTGAAAGGAAACTTCCCTTGATATTCTCGATCCTTTCTTTAACCTTCTCACAAATTTTGCCTCAATGTCATCAAATTAGAATCAGGTATTCTTGTCTTCTTTAAAGATGCTTCTCTAGTACTTTGGATTTATCTTTGTTAATTCTCATTTCATATCTGGGTTAGTAGTTCTAGAAGTTGATCAATGGATTAAGGAGTTTGAGATCATTTAATTCTTCTATTAGAGACTTTTGGATTAAATTTGCCAGGGCAAAGATCTTAAAATCTTGAACTAAAGAGTGAGTCATAAAGCGTCTCACCTAGACCCTTCATAGATTTACAAGTTCTTCAACTCTTAAAATACTTTCTAATTGTTTCATCTTCATTCATCTTTAGTTGTTCAAATTTCAATCGTATGTTTGAAGTTTGTCCTCTTTACTTTCTCATTTCCTTCATAGCTGTTGATAAGTTTATCCCACATTGCTTTGGCGGGTATCAAGATGCATCACCTTGCAAACTCGGCTTGACAAGTCCATTCAAGATAGCATTCATCCTTTAGCATTAAAAACTAAACTCCAACTTATCATCCTTGTTGGCTAGCTGCTTGAGGCTTTGTATAATAATCTCTACATCCCAAACATTCTTTTAAAGGCCATTAAATATGTTTCTCATTCTAATCTTCAAGAGAATGCAAAATTTGTTCCCTCTCAAGCGAGGAGGGCTTAGAGAATTTAATTCCCTTCGCGAAGCTTGTCATGAACAAGCTTATAGATATACTTTAAATAAGGAACACGGATGCATTACAATTGTTGAAAGTACTAAAAAGTGGTGAATGGGTTGTATGTGAGCTTAAACAATTTTATACTTTTAAAATTGGTAATCTATCTTCATGTGGTCATCAACAATATACGACATATGGGCCATTAAAAGCAAAGACCGTCACACATAAAATACCACCTGAGACAGATTTTCACGAAATTATAAAGTGAGAAAACATCTTCTTCTTTGAAATGATAGGTAGTCTTTTGGAGTTCTGTACATCATTTAATTGAGCACCAACTCAATGTGAGAACAGCGCCTCTATTTTACAAACAGCTTGTTTGAGAGCACAACTCTGGTTTCCCTAGCACCCACTAGAGGAAGCACCAACTCCTGAATGTTATTCCGGCCTGGCCCGGATGGAAGCACCAATTTCGGACTCCAACTTGCAAGGAGAACACTTGTTCTCCCTAGCACCACCACATACCCTTGTTTCTCTGGCTATGACCGGATGGAAGCTACAACTTCTGTGTTCAAGGTCCCACTTGAACCTCTAAGGTTTCAAAACAGTCCTCCAGAGCACCTCCAAACCACTTATAAATATTAAATAATGAATACAGAGACAACTTATCTTGGAACCAAATCACTTCTTACCATTTTTACTCATTGCAGCCAAGTCGATCTTCAAACAAATTGTTCGCAATTCTTCTCTTCCTCAACAGTCATTTCGCATCACATTCTTGTCATTTTGTTCTTCTTCTTACGCTCAAATGCGTCATTCTTTTAACTTTGTCTCTCTTTTTACATTTCATTCCATTACGTATCTCTATTAAAATTTCATACTTTGCCTCTTCTTCTTTCCACCTTTCTTCTTGTTTTCATACTTTTTCCATCTAGAACGACCAACCCAATTTAGTCTTGCTCATTTTTTCTTTTATACATGCTTCCTTGACGATTCCACTTCCACTTCCAATAGGTAATACAAGGGCATCTGTCTTAGTAGGCGGCTTGTGTAACACCGATTTGTCATCATCAGTTCGTTTCTCTTAATTGATTCATAGCTAAAGCGTTAATGTGTGAGGAAAAAACAACAACCCTCCGATCAATTTCAAACCTTATCCGCATAGTTAGATAATCTTTATAATTCTTTCCTTAAATCGGGTTTCGGCATTTAAAACGTAGCCCTCGAGCTTAGCTCAGGTCAGCGTGGCCAGGTGATTAAAGTGACCACAACCTTATCCTGTCATGGCTACGGGGTTTGTGATTCCTTAATGCATACACCAGCGTGATTCTCGATCATCCAAATACCGACGCTCCTTTCCACGCGCTAGCCCTCCCGAGCTTAGGCTTGACCCACATGACCATCAACACATGATACCGGTCAAACCTCTCATCGGGGGTTTGACATTTTTTATGTCACCATGCACATGCCTAAGAAATTCCCAATCCTCCGATCCCAAATTCTCCGATGAAGGAAATCAGCGCTCCAGATCTCATTCTTTCTCTAGCGGTACGTGATATAATCCATGAGAAATGCATATCCGCCAATTTTGGGGTTTTAAGTTTGTCAGTGAATTGGACATCAAAGTCGATCCCGATTCCGTCTTTCTGGCGGCGTCCACTCGTGGTTTGACCGTGTTAAATCTTTGCCGATGTCACTCTTAAGTGACTTACATGTGCACGAAGTTTGAATCTACTTGACACTGTCATTACACAGTTTGTGCCACGTGTCCCACTATCGATGTAGGTTAATGGTCTAGATCACATGTTGATCCCGGTGTTGGTTCATATTCGATCCGGGATTTCTTTCATACATTGATTTCGGGGTTTTTGTTGTAATTGTACATGGGACTCTTGAAAATCCGATTCCCGATTCTATGATGAAAGGAAACTTAGGCGTAGATCCTTTGCCACACATCGCTATGATGGGCCGGTCCCTATTCCTCGGTTCGAGACTACGATGTCTCGATTCGCAATCAGGGATCACGATTTCCCGGTGCGGCGGAGTATCGATGCCTCACGAGAATCGGCGTGTGTCACGGATTACGGCTGGATTCTCTCTCCAATATCCCGATGACTTGTCAGGGATTTCTCCTCTGCACACCGGTGGGGCTTAAAATACACCCGCGACTCTTCTGAGATCCAACGGCTGTAGGGTTTTCTTCGGATCCTATGGCTCGGATCTATTCTCCCCTCTCTGCGTTCCTCCACGAGGCTTAACAGCCATGTACCTTCTGCGGTCGTTGGTAGCGTGTATACGCTTCCAATCCCGATGGCTTTCCAGAGATCCGCTTCTTACGCATACTCCTGCGGCTTAACCTCGTGCGGCTTCCTCTCGATCGAAGCTATGCGGTATTTCAGAGTGAGATCGGCGACTCTGGGATCTCACCCTGTGTGCTCCTCACGAGATCCTCTGAGATGACGTAAAATAGCGGTCAGTCTGTTCTCTTAATTGCGTCAGAGCTGACTCGGGTTTCTCCCTCGAGGCTTCCCTCTGGCGTATAAGGTATATTCCTCCGAGACTTATTCTCCTCGAATCCTTAGGGATTGATGTCTAGCGATCATTCACTGCACTACGATCAATCCCGCCTCTCGAGACTTTGTCTTCTATTTTACTGTCATATTCAACTTGTTTTCCATCAATGGAAAGCATTCAATGTCATTCAGCCATCAATGGAAAGCATTCAATGTCTGTTCACTGAGTTTTCCAACAAGGATTATCTATGGTTGATTGTATGGTTTGATTATCTGATATCCATAATCACGCTACAACCTTGGATTAACAATTGATATGTGTTTTTTTCTCTATCAGTCATATCACTTTCATGTCACTTGGTATAGATCTGATGTACCCAGGAATACACCTCATCCTGTTGTCCTGTACATTTAATGACCCTCATTCATTGTTTGAATAAGCATATGATAGTGGTTGGGGTTTAATCTTCATTGTGTGTAATGGTTCATAGCCCCACGCGTCGTCTAGTTTTCTGTCACTCCAAACTTAAATTACCAAACATGATAATCACCCAAGTTCATAGGTATCAGTCTGTTTCAGTTTTCACATACCTCTCCTTATTATTTGTCTATTGGAAAATGAAGCTTCTCTCTCCTTGTAAATATTGTGTCTATTTGATAGATACCATCGTCCCTGTGGTTCGAATTGAACCTAATGGATGTCAATCCCTTCTCGCCCAAGATGATGCCATAAATGATTTGCAAGCTCATGGTTGGGATATTTTCATCTAAAAATTCAAAGGTTATAACATGGCGGTCACAAAGGCCTTTCCTCAAATGTTTGATGGGATTAGAGCCAAATTTGGGGATCTGCAATTGGAGGTCACTAAGGACTCTATAGCCTGAGCGACAAGAATGTCACAGGAAGGAGAAAAATGGTTCAAAAATGCTAAACTAGAAGACGTGCCTTGGAGCATGTTCATGGTCTCTTGGAAATATACATGCTTCCCTAAAGGTATTCTTATTACCCTCTTGAAACCTCAATGGCATGACCTTCTTTTGATTCTAAAACAGTTTATAACGTGTGAGGGCAGGTATGGTTTAGTATTTTTTTACCACATCCAACTGTTGATGTTGTTCCTAGGGTTTAAGATAAACATTCCCTTCTATTTGTTGATAAACAGAGATTGAACCCTCTATCAAGCATCTTCCACCATGGGCTTATAATAATTCTGTTGCTATCACACCTGTCTCAAACTGGGGACACATGGGAAAACTTCTTGTGTCGAAAAAAATTTTCCCTACCCGAGAGCACAGTGAACTCACCTTTGCATTTAAATGTAAACCCCAATATTGATAGCCCCGTGACCGAGAGTCAATTTTTCGATTCACGTAATGACTATGAGCTTAATGAACCAAATTCTGTTTCTTTGCAAACCCCCCTAGGTAAAAATCCACGATGTATTTTCACACCCAAAAAATCGTTAGAAGAAGTAGTGGATGTATTAAAAGAGAAGGTTTATCCTACTTCTTCTATTGAGGCTAATCAGGGCTTTAGTGACAAACCTACTGTTAAGAAAAATCGTAAGAGAAAAAAACAAGATAACTCATATTTGAGTTTTATAAACAAGAGATCTCACCTATTAATATCCAGGAGTTTGAGAAATCAAAAGTAGGATCATTTGAGCTTGATATTAGTGATCGCAGTCATTGATCATTATTCCGATGACGATATCAATGATTTCCTTGCACGAGAATATACAGATAACTAGTGTCTCAGGAACGAAACTATTAGTCAAGTTGTGCAATACGACTTTGTTTCTAGAATACCTCTATTTATGAAAGGCCAAGAGGGATTTTCTGGCATAGGTCATGATTTGAAACAAGCCATGGGAAGGACTGAAGCACCCATTGCTGAGTACACTCAACCTTGGCCTGCTATATCACTGGTACACTGTGACAATTGTTTGGACTGGGAAGAACGCTATTACAGGGACATACCATATTTACAGGCACAATTGAAACATCTGGCTACTCGAAATTATATGCTTGAACTCAAAAATCAAGAGTTAAAGGAATGCACATATTGGGCAAGTAAAAGTCCCAAGAGATACGGTAGTGTGACTATAAAAAATGAAACCAACTTCAATGCCATCATTAATTCATAACTATCCAACCCCTCACTGTCTAATTTCTAGAATGGTGAAAGTGGTTTTGATTTGCTTTCATTTTATTCTATTATAAAAGTCAAATAAGAAGATTTATTTTGATTTTCTTTGTTAATATAAGACTATCTACAGAATGTCACGATTTTGTAGCTAGTCTATTTCTAAATGTTAGTTTGTATTACTTTCTAAATATCAATTTCATTTTTTCATCTACAATAAAATGATAATTATGGTGCTATTTACAAGAAGAAACCATCTTGGATCATGCATTGTATAGTTCAGTAGTTTCTTTCTTTTATTTGATAAAACTTTTTCATTATGTAATAAATTTTGATAAACCAACTCCTATAGGAATGGTTTCATGTTGTACTATTTTTGTAAAGCAATCTATTTTTTGGGGATTACACTCTATCTTGCATGATAAGAGTTTGTTAATCCAAAACTAGTTTAAATAGTGATCATTGTTAGTAGTGAAGGCAACTTTTGCTGGGATACATTGTGGATATGTGATTTTGAGCATTGATATGGGGAAGCAACTCACCATTGGCTTTAGACTTGTGTGATGCTTATTCCATTGCATTCTTCTATTACCTCAGTTTTATGAGATATTATTATGATCGATTTAGATTTAGCCTCATCGTCATATGATGTTTCATATTGTTTAATATTTAGATGCTTTCCATAATTTGTTATTCCATTTTTGTATCTGTGATCAATTTGTCATTTGATTATTATTGATTTATTCTAGATATTAAATGATGGATAATATTAATACTTTGAATTGAGTTTTCTTTCATTCTAAGTTATCGATCATCATAAGATCACCAAATTTTTACAGTTATCATTCTATTGTTATATTCTCACTCAAACACATCAAACATTTCTTTGAATTTATTCTAGGAGTATTAGCATTGTTCTGTCACAAGTTTCCATCACATGCAGGACAATTAGGAGCTCGAATTACACAGGAAGATAAACTCAGTTTAATCTATTAGTTACAGGTTAGTTTTCTTGTTATTTAGTTAAATTATTTATTAATGAAATGATGATATCATGAATTAGATTTGACTGTTTATGTATCGTTATTTCAATTATATTTTCTTAGTATTATTAGTTTTAAATCTTTAAATATTCAAAAAGAAAACAAAAATATTTATGTGCTTTCTTTATCTAGTTTAGAAAAACTTTTAAGAACATTTGCTTTGCAAGATTTCAAGTAAACCTTGGAATTTGTATATATACTGTTTATAATCATATGCACATACTCATGTTTCTATTTGAACACTTGTAATTAGTAAACTTATATTCTTAGTATCATTATCTTTTAGATTAGTTTCATTTATTTTATTATTTTTAGGACTTTAGTTGGCCAACAGAGCCATTAAACCTGTCGGTTCATTTCATTCCAAACGGCTTGGGTTAATTAGACAACCTCGGTCTAGATTTGATGTTCCATTTGACGATGTGTCACTTACGCCCGTCAACAAATGGCGCTAGAAGGAGGGCCTGCAATTAATTGATGGCACGTGGAGGTCGTAAGACGCCTGCACATACTCGCACTCCTGTCATAACGCGTAGTCTCTCCAACACAAATGTTACACTTGAAACAAAAAATACCTCAAATGATAACCCTCATATTCATGTTGAACCAGTGACACCACTCCCTCAAGGGATTGATGTCCAAGAAATTGTCCACCAATCACTTATAAGAACTCAAAGTGCCTTATCTTGTATTAGAAAACCTGGTAGACAGCTCAACCAATCCATTGACTTTAAAAATCTTCAAGAACAAATTCAAAGCACTGGTATTCTTAGAAACACTGTAGGGACTGATAATATTACCAATCCTATTGAATCCCTTATCCTTGGTACCAGAGGATTGGGTATTCCATCGTCCCCATCTGGTTCTTCTCCACTTTATTCGGGAGGTGAATCCTCAGACGAAGGCATTTCTTCATCTGAACCATCTCAACCTTCAACTCCACCAACTCCCATGGAAAACCAAATAATCCTACTATACCTTGGCTCGATCAAGATGTTGTGGCTGTACTTGGACCCCAACACCCACTACCTAAACATCCATAGAAATGGATGCCCAAATTTGATTCAGATTCGAAGCAATCAACTGAGGATCACATCAAGAAATTTATGCTATCCATTAGGCTCTAGAGTGTTGAA
>SNQJ01S0134393.1:0-13455 GCA_010110895.2 Picea sitchensis
ACCTTTAACCTCGTCAGTAATTGGTAGTTTGTATATCCACCAGGTCCCTGTCCAATCTACTACCAACCCCACCAAGGTCATAAAGAAGTATGGACTTTTTCAATTCAAGGAGGATGTTACTACTACCCTATGGCATGTATCTTGTCCCTTGAAACTATCACCTCCCACTCGTCTGCTACCAAAATTTAAAGAACATATTCCTAGGTTTTCAATAAATAACACAGTCACTACAAACGAACACTTGGTGGCATTCTCTAATTCTTGTCACAATATAGGAGCTAATGACAATGATACTTGTATGTGCTTGTTTGTCAACTCTCTCAAAGGGAAAGCAACAACAGATTTCTTCGATCTCCCTCCCAAGATTCTTTCCACTTGGGAAGATTTAGTTTACTGGTTCAAATCCACTTATGGGCAGTCTAAGAGCCCAGCTGAATAATTACGGGAATACAATAACATTGTGTACCAAGACAGTGAGACTATCAATTCTTTCAACCTTCGTTTCACCAAGTTGTATCATCAAATTCTTGAACTTATTTTCCCCCAGAACCAAGCCACTTTTATGCATTACTATGATGCTCTACCTTCCCCTTATCATCATAGGCTTGAAGAAAAACCTATTGACAATCTTTGTTCTGTTCTTCATACTTTTCTAGAGTATGAATAATAGCTAGAAAGAACAGGTTTTCCCAAGGGAGACTCAATTAAACAAACGAACATGTCTAACCTCTTACAACTTATACAAGATATGAATAATAGAATGATAGCATATGGGAAAAAAGGAAATACCCCTTCACTTACTCTTGGGGCATCATATTCTTCTTCACCACCTTTTAGGAATACCAATGAAAACAAATTTCCTCCCAAGGCCATCATGCCTCGCAGTTGATGTAAATTTTGCGAGGAAAATCATGAGGAAAGTACTTGTGAGGTAAAGAAGAGTGCCAGAGATAAAATATTTGGAAAAAGTCTTGAAAGTACCATTTTTGTTCTAGATTGGGAAGAACCAGAGGATGTCATGATCATAAACACTAGGAATAAATCATATGCTTCAAAAGGAAAATATTATCCCCCTTGTACTTCTTCTAGCCCAAGTTCATCTTTGCAAGTTGTTATTGAACAAGCTACCAAGACTCCTGAAAGTCAAGGAATTCCCTCCCCTCTTACCTCTTCCAAATATAACATTCTCAACGAATTGGCTAACATCAAGGCCGGATATACTCTTCTGGACATGGTTGTCATCCTTGAGAAACAAAAGCATCTAAAAATTTTCATGGAAGGAAAAGCCTCCACTATAGCCAATCTCTGTGAAGAGACAACAGAAGGGGATTCTATTGTAAATAAAGTAGGTGTAAATAATTTTAGACACCCTGTAAAAAACCCTCCATTTTTCATTTCTGTAAAAATTATGGACAAAATAGCCCATTGTTGTCTAATTGACAGCGGTTCAGTCCCAAGTGTAATGTCAAAAATTATTATGGAAGAGCTAGGATTATCTTGTACCAATGAAAATTCTAGAAGCATGCTCTCATATAATAGTCTACAAAAATCGACCATAGGTGAAATCAAAGACGTGACTTTGGTTCTGTGCGCACATCTTGAAACAAGGACAACCCTTAATATTTAGGTAATTGACATGCCAGTAAGTAACTATTCAATCATCTTAGGAAGAGACTGGAAATCATTGACAGGTGGATATCTTTCACTTGATGGGACACACCTATTCGTTCCTCGAAATGGAAAGAACATCATAGTCCTAAGGGAAGGAAGAATCTCACCATATATAGAAAGTATTCCACAACCTAATGTAAACTATGTCCAGGAGGACCTAGGAGTGTACTCTATCTTTGCAGATGAGGATAACACTACCCTGGAACAAATTGACCTAGAGGATGGGATGTGGCATATGCACATTGTAGGCTCATGCTCCAACAAAGGTAATGGAGCTAGAATTATCTTGTACTCACCTGTAGGTAAAATTTAAAACTTTTCCTATAGGTTAGAGTTTGCTTGCACAAACAACATCACCAAATTTGAAGCATTACTGCCAGGCATTGAAAATGCCTATAATTTAGGTTGTGGACACCTTACAGTTTTGGGGGACTCTGAACTTGTTGTGAACCTTGTACGCAAAATATATTATCCTAGCAACAAGTTGATGAAAAGATACACCCAAGTTGTTTGGGTGCTTATATCGAACTTATTATCATTTAACATCACTCATGTTAAAAGGGAATTGAATTCAATGGCTGACAGGTTAGCTATTTTTGCAGCCTATCCTATTCAGCAACTTCTGCCACAAATACTTGATTGTACTTTTCAATATCTATATCATCCTCATATCCATGACAATTTAGAGTCATGGAAAGTATTCCCTAGTGATTAAATCATCTGCACTTTCATACAAAATGAACCATATATGCCCAAAGAGATTATATCCATGGAAAAAAAACAAAATTCTGAAGGGCTTGATTCCTCTAGAAAATTCATTTTCATCAAGTGATGTAGGGAAAAAATAAACGCATAAGGAAGAGGAGTCAAAAAGGAAAGTGGGTGAAACCATTTCCTTGAACATTGGAACACCTGATTCCCCAAAGAATGTTAAGATAGGTTCCCAATGTACAGATGAAGAAAAGTTTAAATTCACTAAGTTACTTCGTGAGTTTCAAGATGTTTTTGCTTGGTCGTATGAGGATATTCATGGTTTTGATCCTACTCTTATACAACATGCCATTCCTATCAAGGAAGGTATAAAACTGGTTAGGAAAAAACAAAAGCCCAGTAACCCCGCACTTGAAGCTACTATTAGGAAAGAGTTGGAAAAACTCTTGAAATCTGGGACAATTTTCCCTGTTAAGTATTGTGAGTGGGTTTCCAATTTGGTTCCCATTCAGAAAAAAACTGGTCAGATCCAACTGTGGGTTGATTTCCATGCATTGAATAGAGAGAGCATAAAAGACCATTTTCCTCTCCCTAATATGGAAATGATTTTGCAAAAAGTTGCAGGGTCACAAATGATGTCCTTACTTGATGGTTTTTCTAGTTATAATCAGATCAAGGTAAAAAGGATTGACAAATACAAAACCACTTTCACTACACGTTGGGGCACATTCTCTTATGAACGCATGCCTTTTGGTTTATATAATGAAGGTGCCACCTTCCAAAGAGCTATGCAGATAGCTTTTGACAATCTAATTGGTAATATTATTTAGATTTATCTTGATGACTTGATTGTATATTCAAAGAACCGATTGGATGATTTTGGTAATCTTAGAAAAGTTCTCATGCGATGCAGAAAGTTTGACATTTATTTAAATCCTTCTAAGTCTATTTTCGGTGCTACCAAGGGAAAGATCCTTGGGCATATTGTTTCTAATTCAGGAATAAGCATAGATCCTAAAAGGATCGTTGTTATTCTAAACCTCCCTACTCCCACTTCCAAAAAGGAGGTTCAAGCCTTTATGGGAATTATCAACTTTGTCTGTAGATTTGTTCTTGATTTTGTTGTAATGGTCAAACCAATTCACAATATTCTCAAGCAATATCGCTCCTTTTCTTGGAATGATTACATTGAGAATTCCTTCGTAAGGATTAAGAAGGAAATCAGTTCTGTATCGGTTTTGGCGAAGCTGGATTTCAAGAAAGATTTTATTATATACACTAATGCCACAGAGGAAGTAGTTTTTGTTGTTCTCATACAATGTGATGACCAGAATAACAAAAAATCAGTAACTTACATTTGTCAAATCTTGTCAGACGACAAATTTAAATATTCTTATAACGAAAAACATGTTTTCGCTCTTGTTAAAGCTGTGGATAAATTTCACCACTTTATCCTAGGCAAGCACACACTCGTAAAATTCCCTTTGCATGTTGTCAAGTTTTTTCTTTCAAAGACTTATCTTTAACGGAAGCTTGCACATTGGCTTGCCAAGATCCAAGAGCATGATTTAATCATCATGACTTCGAAAACAATTAAGGTATGAGACTTAACCCTTCACTTGGATCAACATGCTAAAGAAAGTGAAGAAATTGACAAACAAGATAAACCTCTTTCAACACTATTTTACATTGATAGTCAAATCCTTCCTATAGTTGAACATTAGGGGGCATCTGTTACACTCCAAATTCCCACTCTACTAAGTGCCTCACTTATGTATATCATTTTACTAAGTGTCTCAAGTTTCGCATGCACTTTATCAAGTGTCGTATGCACCTTACTAAGTGTCTCATGCACTTTATCAAGTGTCACATCTTTGACACCATGGGAGAATTTTTTTCATAATCCTTAGTCACCGTGGAGGAGAAAAACCATCATGAGAAGGTCTAAATGAAATATTTTACTTTGGGTTTTGGACCATTTTCGAAGGTCAATACTCCCCTGCCTATTTATAGGGAGCGTTGAACCCTTATCAACGCTCCCCTGCCCATGTATAGGGAGCATTGAAAATCTTGTGTGCTCCATATTGGGGGAGCATTAAAGTGGTTAGAGGAATTTATGGCTATTCTAAGGGTCAGCTCCAAGATTATCTTAAGTGGTTTTGGTTAAGGGGTTGAGTCATGAGCCGAGTCACCCATATTCCCTCCATTTTGGGTAACCAAATCCTAACCCAAGGAACTAAATCCTAAACCATTTCCTAAAATCCTTCATGGTGGTTAAGCCTCCCAAATCCTATATAATGAGGCCACTTAAAGGTGAAAGGGAAGAAAGGATTTCAGAGTGTCAAACCTTTGATATTGGAGGAAGGAATCCATCAAAGGATCATCATTCTAATCTTGATACATCCAGGCAAGGGTTGGACTGGAGATCTTGGAGGAGTTGTTGCAACGTCAATGTTAGTTTGTAAGTACTTCACCATGTTTCTCCATTAATATAACTTGGCATATTTCCTTCATATTGTTGTTTATACATGTATGTCTATATAGATATATTTTTTCTTGTCTAATGATATATGGTAGGAGTATGAAGTGTTTTTCTATTCCTTGTAGACTTTCTTCATCATGATAGGATCTTGGACAACAAGACCAAAGATTGAATATCAGTGAAGACAACCGTCAAAAAGGAGTAATTCACACTTATTTATTCTATATTCTCTGCCTATAGACATAAATAATATATCTAAAGGAATGTTAGTGTCCATTTGTTTTTGTTTCTGTCTTGGTCAATAGGGGTCTATATATCCAAGGGAGATTTCACTTGTCTGTAGGGGAAATATTCTATAATAGGGATGCAAAGAAGATCACATGTACAAGGATTGTCCTCACAGAAAATACAAAGTGAAGACCATGCACAAATTCCAAGAGGATAAAACAATAAAAGACACGGGAAAAAGTATTCCAATAATACATGCATCCTTAGAAGATCGACAAGAAAAGTACCAATCCAATATGATTAAGGCGGAAGGTAAGATCATAAATCAGGTTGTTTCTATTTTAATTTATTCAGGAGCAAGTAATTGTTACATTATTCCAAAAATAGTGGATAGATTACATTTGGATAAAATCAAGCTTGAAAAATAAAGTTTGGTTCATCTAGCCACTTGAACCAAAAGAAGGATCAATGAGATGGTCAGAGATTGTCCACTATGTCTTGATGGAGTAAATACAATTATTTATATGAATATCATACCATTGGGATCTTATGATACCCTAATTAGTGTCCATTTGTTTATTATTTTTTTGGTCAATAGGGGTCTATATATCCAAGGGAAATTTCTCTACTTGTCCTAGAAATATTCTATAATAGGGATGCAAGAAGATCACATGTACAAGGATTGTCCGCTTTAAAATACAAAGTGAAGACCATGCACAAATTCCAAGAGGATAAAACAATAAAAGACACGGGAAAAAGTATTCCAATAATACATGCATCCTTAGAAGATCGACAAGAAAAGTACCAATCCAATATGATTACACAAGGTAAGATCATAAATCAGGTTGTTTCTATTTTAATTTATTCAGGAGCAAGTAATTGTTACATTATTCCAAAAATAGTGGATAGATTACATTTGGATAAAAATAAACTTGGAAAATAAAGTTTGGTCTATCTAGCCACTTCTGGAACCAAAGAAGGATCAATGAGATGGTCAGAGATTGTCCACTATGTCTTGATGGAGTAAATACAATTATTTATATGAATATCATACCATTGGGATCTTTATGATTCTAATCATAATGGATTGGTTAGACAAGAATCACGTTGTCCTAGATTTCATAACAAGACATTTACATGTCTTGATGAAGAAGGGAAACAAAGAACCGCGAGGAATTCCAAGACCATTTCTATGAGATTTCAGCCTTATAGTCAAAAATTTTAGGAAAGGATGTCAATTGTATGTAGCTCGGTGTAAGAGACAAAAAATAAAAAAGGACCAAGCCTTGAAGATTTTCAAGATTGCAAAAGAGTTTGAATATGTATTCCAAGAAATGTCAGATTTCCACCAAAGAGGAAAATAAATTTCTCTATTGATTTAGCACCGTAATGCCTACCCGAGTATCAAAAAATCGTTATAGAATGAGTACACCAGAATTAAAAGAATTACAAATGTAGTTGGAAGAGTTGTTGAAGAAAGGGTACATACGCCCGAGTGTTTCACCTTGGGGATCACCAATACTCTTTTTCAAAGAGAAGGATGGAACATTGAGGCTATGTATTGACTTTAGACAGATGAATAAAGCCATTATGAAGAACAAATACCCTCTAACAAGAATTGATGACCTCTTTGATCAACTAAGACGAGAAAAAATATTTTCAAAGATAGACTTGATATCCAGATACCATCAGGTAAGAATCAAGGAAGAAGACATTAATAACACAACCTTTAGAAACAGGTATGGACATTATAAATTTGTAGTGGTGCCATTTGGACTAACCAATGCACCAACTGTATTTATGTGCTTAATGAATGGCATATTCAGAAATTATTTGGATGAGTTTTTCATTGTGTTCTTGGATGACATACTTATTAATTCCAAGTCCGAGGAGGAGAATGAAAAACACTTGAGGTTGGTGTTGCAAGTGCTAAGGGAACATCAATTGTATTCCAATATTAGTAAGTGTTATTTTTACCAAGAAAATATCCATTATTTGGGTCACATTATTTAAGAAGAAGGTATAATAGTAGATCCAAAGAAGATTGAATCCATTAGAGGATGGCCAACACCCAGGAATGTTTCAAAAATTAGATCTTTTATGGAATTAGCTAAATACTATAGGAGGTTTATAGTAGGGTTCTCTATTATTTCTCATCCCATCACTTCTTTACAAAAGAATGGAATCAAATTTGAATGTAAAACAAAGTGTGAAGAGAAGTTTAATTTTTTAAAGGAATTGCTTACTAGTGCACCTATTTTAAAGATTACTGACCCAAATGACAATTTTGTGATGTGTACAGATGCATGCGAGGAAGGAATTGGTGGATTCCTCACTCAAAATGGGCATGTCATTGGTTATGAGTTAAAAAATATTAAAGAACATGAGAGGAATTATTCCACACATGATTTGGAGCTTGCTTCCATAGTTCATGCATTGAATATTTGGAGCCATTATCGCATGGGGAAGAGATTTGAATTAAGAACAAACCACATTGGTCTGAAAAATCTCTTTGAACATCCAACTTTGAATGCTAAGTCTAGATATCCAAGGGAGATTTCACTTGTCCATAGGGGAAATATTTTGTAACAAGGATGTAAAGAAGATCACCTGTACAAGGATTGTCCTCATAGAAAAGATAAAGTGAAGGCCATGCACAACATCCAAGAGGATAAAATAGTAGAAGACATGGGAAGAAGTATTCCAAGAATGCATGCATCCTTAGAAGATCGACACGCAAAGTACCAATCCAATATGATTGAGGTGGAAGGTAATATCATAAATCAATTTGTTGCTATTTAATTTATTCAGGAGCAAGTCATTTTTAAATTGATCCTAAAATAGTGGATAGATTACATTTGGAGAAAATCAAGCTTGAAAAATCAATTTTGGTTCAGCTAGCCATTGGAACCAAAAGAAGGATCAATGAGATGGTTATAGGTTTTCCACTAAGTCTTAATGGAGTAAATACAATTGTTTATATGAATATAATACCATTGGGATCGTATGATATCCTAATCAGAATGGATTGGCTAGACAAGAATCACATTGTCCTAGATTGTCATAACAAGACATTTACAAGTCTTGATGAAGAAGGAAAACAAAGCACTGTGAAAGGAATTCCAAAACCCATTTCTATAAGGGATATTTAATCCTTATAGCTGAAGAAATGTTTTAGGAAAGGATGTAAATTGTATGGAACTCATGTGTAAGAGCCATTAAAGACAAAAGGGCCAAGCCTTGAATATTTTTTAGTATTAAAATAGTTTGAAGATGTATTCCAAGAAATACCAAGATTTCCACCAACAAGGAAAATATATTTCTCTATTTATTTAGTACCAAGAGATGCCCGAGTATCAAAAACTCCTTACAGAATGAGTACACCAGAATTAAAAGAATTACAAATGTAGCTGGAAGAGTTGTTAAATAAAGGGTACATACGCCTGAGTGTTTCACCTTGGGGAGCACCAATACTCTTTGTCAAAAAGAAGGATGGAACATTGAGGTTGTGTATTGACTTTAGACAACTGAATAAAGTCACTGTGAAGATAAAATACCCTCTACCAAGAATTGATGACCTCTTTGATCAAGTAAGAGGAGTAAAGATAGTTTCAAAGATAGACTTGAGATCCAAATACCATCAAGTAAGAATCAAGGAAGAAGACATTAATAAGACAACCTTTAGAACTAGGCATGGACATTATGAATTTGCAGTGGCACCATTTGGACTGACCAATGCACCAACTGTCTTTATGTGCTTAATGAATGACATATTCATAAATTATTTGGATGAGTTTGTCATTGTGCTCTTGGATGACATACTTATTAAATCTAAGTCCGAGGAAGAGAATGAACATCACTTGATGTTGGTGTTGCAAGTGCTAAGGGAGCATCAATTGTATTCCAAGCTTAGTAACTGTTATTTTTACCAAGATTAGATCCATTATTTGGGTCACACTATTTAATAAGAAGGTATAGAAGTAGATCTAGAGAAGATTCAATCCATTAAAGGATGGCCAACACCCAAGAATGTTTCAGAAATTAGATATTTTATGGGATTAGTCGAATACTATATGAGGTTTATAGTAGGGTTCTCTGAGATTTCTCATCCTGTCACTTAGTTACAAAAGAAGGGAATCAAATTTGAATGAACAATAGAGTGTGAAGAGAAGTTTAATTTGTTAAAGGAATTACTTACTAGTGCACATATTACTGACCCAAATGAGAATTTTGTGGTGTGTAGAGATGCATGCAAGGAAGGATTTGGTGGATTCCTCACTCAAAATGGACATGTCATTGGTCATGAGTCCAAAAATGTTAAAGAACATGATAATAATTACGACACACATGATTTGGAGCTTGTTTCCATAGTTCATGCATTGAAGATGTGGAGACATTATCACATGGGGAAGAGATTTGAATTAAGGACATACCACAGTGGTATGAAATATCTCTTTGAACATCCAAATTTGAATTCTATGTAGATTTTAACCTTGTACAATAATTTACTGCAAACAATTTTTCAATAAAAAAACATAAAAGATACAATGACAAATACACACATTACACAAATATTTTTCCCTTGGAAACCCAAATCGGGAAAACCAACATATTATATATTCATTCTCATCATACATTGTTTACAATACGATATACATATAGGATCCTGTATCATCCAAAACCCTAAATCGATAGCTTGTATTAGTCAACAACCCTAATTCCTCAACCAAAAATAGAAAATCATCAACGAAAAACTATGTGTCGAAAAACCGCCCAAAACTAGTTATAGTCGTGTAAAGAATATAACACATATCCAACATGCTTGGCAAAAAACATGGCTGGAATTTTTAAGTGAGTAATCATGTCAAGGGAAAATAAAATAAATTTGTTGATGCACTTAGCAAAAGAGTGCATCGCATGCATGCTACAACTGTTAGTATGCATAAGTTAGATTTAATGAGAAGAATTTTCGATGTTGTTGTTACAAATCAACATTACTTACAAGTAAAACAAAGTTTACAGCAAGAAAATGTACAATAGAGAATTAAAGAGTATGAAATTAAGGAATATGGATTACTTATGCATAAGAATAGAATTTATGTTCCTAGTTCTAGAGAACTTAGGAATTTGGTGTTAAAGGAGATGCATAATGTTCCATATGCTAGACATCCCAGTTACTAGAAAACAATTGCAGTAGTAAGAAGAAAATTATTTTTCACTGGAATGAAGAAGGATGTTTCTGATTACATTTCCCGATGTATGGAATGTTAGAGAGTGAAGGTTGAGCATAGACACCCAGTGAGTTTCCTACAACCATTATCAATTCTAGAGAAGAAGTGGGAAGTGGTAACCATTGATTTTATAACTAAATTTCCTAGGACAACAAGGAAACGTGATTCAATAATGGTAGTGGTTGATAAATTTACAAAGGTTGCTCATTTTGTTCCTATAAAAATGACTCATACAACAACTAATATTGAAGAAATTTACATGAAGGAAATTGCTAGGTTGCATGGGATACCTAAAGAAATTGTTTCAGATAGAGACACAAAGTTTACTTCAAATTTCTGGAGAGGATTATTTAAAGGATTTGGTACAAATCTAAACTTTAACACAACATATCATCCACAGTTAGATGGGAAGACAGAGAGAGTCAACCAAGTGATTGAGGACATGTTGAGAATGTATGTGATGGATAAGCCATCTAAGTGGGAAGATTACTTGCATTTGGTTGAATTTGCCTATAATAATAGGTCTCAAGCTTCATTGAAGATGAGCCCATTTGAAGCTTTATATGGTAGAAAATGCAATAGTCCAGTGAGTTGGGACAACCCAACAGACATAGTGGAACTTGGACCAGAATTTCTCAAGGATATGGAAGATCGGATGGTTAAAATTAAGAAGAATTTGAAGGCAGCACAAGATAAGCATAAGATTTATGTAGATAAGAACAAGATAGCTAGATAATTTAAAGTAGGAGAGAATGTGATTTTGAAAGTAAATCCCAAGAAGAGCTCATTGAAGTTGTGAATCTATACAAATCTAGCAGCCAAATTTTGTGGTCCATTTGAGATATTGGATAGAATAGGGCTAGTTGCATGCATGCTTTCATTGCTTGCTTCCATGAATGTGCATATTGTATTTCATGTCTCTTTGCTAAAAACATGTGTACATGATCCCAACCATGTTATTGATTGGAATTTGATCGAGGTGGAGCCAAAAGGATACTTTCAAGTCCAACTGGTGCACATATTGGACAAAAACGTCAAAATGCTCTGGAATCGAGTCATAGAACTAGTAAAATTTCAATGGAATTGCTACATTCCTGAAGATGCTACTTGGGAGCATGAATATTCCATGCAGGCAGTGTATTGTATATGCACTAAGGACAGTGCCAAAATAAGGGGGAGGGAAATGTAATACCCTAGTTTTGATTCCCCATATTAAATAATGTATTTTGCTAATTTATGAAAGTTCAGAGTGCCCAAACAATTAAAAGAGGCCAGCGTACCTAGGAAATGTAATTTTTTGATCATTATTAAATAAAATACATCGTTGGATTCTAGTTGGACAAGGACAAGATTTATAGGGGGCTATGATTCTAAAAGATAAGGGGATTAAGAGGCTAAGTATTTTTATTATATCTTATTTACCCATAATTTCTTTAATTGATATAAGTGGATACATGAGCTTCTTGGGGGGAGATCAAGTGGTTCTTGATTTCCACGTAAATATATAAACCCATCTTGTGGGTTGTTTGGGGGTTCTTATCCATTCACAATTTCACTCTTTCATTCATTGTTGCTCATTTATCATTCCTCATTCATTATTGTTCTTGGTTGGGACATGGGGGTGAATTGATGAGGAAGAATCCATTGTTGTTGGTTGTAGTAATGACTCGTGTATTCCAACCATGAAACTGTCACAACATGCCTAAGATGCATTGACATGTACTAAATTTTATTCACAGCTGTGAGTCCTAAGAGTCCCAGCATGGATATTCTTGACCACATGCACTAGATCTCTGGAAGAAGGTGGAAAAACTAAGAGACTGTGTGGTAAAGAAGGGGTCCCATTCTCTTGGGTTGTGCAGGATGGAGAGAAGAGAGATGGTGTACTTTGGATTGTTGTGTGTGGAGAAACCTATGACAGCTTGAGTTTTGACTAGTTTGGGAAGCTGAGTGAAACCCTGGAACCGTCCTTGTGGATTCATAGCTGATAGCAACCTGCCCCTCCGTGGACGGTCGCACCACCAGGACCTTCACAAACCTTGGCCCGAAGAGTCCAAGCTCTTCCACTCCCTCGGGAGTCTCCTACCCACAGTTATAATTCCACGTCTTTCTCCCTTCGAAAATCGGGGGATCGGGTCTCGCAATGTCGCGAGATCCGTGACACTGTTCCCCGTCACTTCCACCGCCGAAACTCCGAACCCCGAATGGTCAACGGTCAACCTCGGGGTATCGCTGTCCGCGATGCCGATCCTTTGTATGTCGAATCCCTAAGTGCCGAAGTGCCGATCCCCGATGTGAGGCCACCTGTCCTCCACTAAGTCTCCCGGGCCCACACTGTCACGTTAATCTCGGGACTTCGCGGTTCCCGGGTCCGCGACTCCAAGTTTCCTGCTGCTGGAAACCCCGAATGCCGAAACTCCGATGTCTCGGAGTTGTGCCACCTGTTCCTCCAGCGATCGACGGCTCAGATCAAATCGGGGGATCGCACCTCGCGATTTTGACGTACATGAAACCTTTTCACTCGCCAACTCTGATTTGCCAATGTACAACGGCAAATAATTCTCCCTGCGCCTGAGGGTTAACCGCCTCGCTCTTTCTCCCAGATCCAACGATCCACGGGACTTTGCGAGTCCACACGACGATTCAAGTCGTCGATTCTCTTCCTCTATGAAGAGATCTCTGTTCCAACACCTTCGTCCTGTGCGACTTCACTGGGTCGATTCCTTCAGCGAACGAAAGGAGCTATCCCTCCTGAGTTTTTTTCTTACTTGAACTCCTTCAAGGATTCTCCGAACACGACCCTTTGTGCTCGACCTTCAATCACTTCTGAAGGTGTTGAAGTCTTCTAAATCTTGTGCGCTCTGTGATCGCAACGGCTTCAACCTTCCCCTTCTCAGACTTGCTACTGAGACTCAAATTCGACCTGCACTCACCTGCACGGCTCGAACAATCCCAATTTTCCCTGGGCGAACGAGAACAAAGGTTCAGCTACTTAGCCTCCTCGACGCACTCTATGCGGAGGAATTCAACTGCACTCTATGCAAGAATCTCCTGGCTCAAGTAGAGAAACAATTGAAACTCATTCTCTCAGGTTTCTAACTTGATATGCAATCACATAAGCAACATATAGAA
>SNQJ01S0134393.1:20729-39101 GCA_010110895.2 Picea sitchensis
TTTCGATATACCAGAGGTACTTGGAAGCTCAAGTCCACATACATGTGTTTTTTGATGCACTACCACTCAAAGGGGTACCAAAAGGGGTTACAAGGGTGTCCAACAATGTGAGCTTAAAAACCTCTTGTATTTCCTATGTGTATGCTTCCTCGACTGCATATTTATGTGTTGAACAAAAAATCACTATAGTTTAAAGATGTTGAAACACTTATCTACCCTGGAAAAACAATTAGCCCACAATTCCTACCAAGGAAACTGCTCTAATACCACTTGTTATTCACCTGGTTATGAGATATTAAGAAGAAATAGGAATATAGCAAAAATTACCAACAAAACAATAGAATGTAGAGAACAAAACAAAAAATGATTATTGAAATGAGATCAATGTTGACTTACCTCTTCGAGGGGGAAACCTCCTATAGAGAAGTTCTCTATTACATTGATTCTCAAGACAAAGCTTTCTCATGCCTCCTACTCTTATTTGTACTAATTCTATCTTATAAAGAACATTCTAGAGGAAGATATTTCTAGAAGCGGAAGCTTCTATTAAGTCTTCTTACATTGACTTGTTCATATTTATTAAATAGGCCTTATTAATAAATGTTAGCCTTTATTACATGGAAAACATATTATTCTACCTATGTGAGGGGTTAGGGAGGTTAGGTCCCTAACAACTTGAATCGAATATTCTATCTAACTACATAATAAGTGATGTTCTTTTCTCTATATTTTCGTACTCATTTAAAAATAATTAAGAGTTAAATATTGGTTCTAGTGGTTTGTAGAGCTTTGTAAACATGTCATTTCTTTCAAATTTTCAAAACATTTCAATGGATAAATTATGTAGTCCATTAAATAAGTCCATAGAAACTCTAAAGAATGTAGTACACCAATTTCCAAGAACAATATGCAAGAATATATAGAAAAGTATTGCAATGAATGAAAACAAACATCACCATGGTAAACATAAACTGACTTATTAAATCCTTTAACCATATAAGTTAAAAATGAGAGGGGGTAAAATTGGTTCACCACAATGTAGATTAAAATTGAAACTAAATCAAGTTTACCTATGATTTGTCTCTATACAATAAATCCTTCACCCTTTACAATTATTTCATTATAAAAGAGGTGGATGAATGGTTAATGTAAGGGTTTCTTATACCACACAAGATCAGTGAGACATATGTATGAATCAAGTACATGGTTGTGTTAGATCTACTTGGATATTCGATGATTAATATTTTCTATCAAATCAACCATTTTGTGAGAAGATATAGAGAGATCATACAATGACAAAGACTAAGATAGTGACATAGACAGAGTGACAGAGACAATGTCAGTGATGCTAGCAGAGCTTTGTGCTAGTCTAGAAGTTGCAATAAATAGAGGCATGGACATCCATGATTTGCAGTAGAGAAACACATGGACATCTATGTGTTTTAGAATAGATAGGTCACAGGTCTACAAGAAATTTTTGAAGAAGATTGGTACAGGTTGTGATAGGCTTCCAGTGACAGGATTGGCATAGTGGCAGTGACAGGTTGTCAACATTTTACATTTATACTTCGGAGTGATTGGATTGGGCAAGCATAGGTTTGTTTAGGCTCCTTTCAATTGTAGTCGAATAACACAGAGGGTTGTAGCCTCCTTATGGCAGTAGCCAGAGAATTGGGGAGTTGGATATTCCCTCAGGTTGTAGATGGAGAATCTAGTGGGTTGGAGCCTCCTTGCAGTTGGAGCTGGAAAAAAAATGAAGTTGGTGCTTCCAATGGATGTACTTCTTAAAGACATATAAGAAACAAAAATTGATGGTTTTCTCCCGCATTGGGTTTCCACATAAAAATACCGGTGTACTATGAATGTGTATGATTGATCATTATTCATGGTTGATTTATTCTACACTTTTTGAATCTGATCATAAAGTTAACAACACTTATATACTGTGGTTAAAAAGGATTAAAAATAACTATTACTAATTCACCCCCCACACCCCCTCAGTAATCCAACAATTGGTATCAGAGTAGGTCCTTCAAAAGAAAGTTTAACCACTGGAAGGAGATCATGGATTACTCTAAGATTGGGATACCACAACTTGATGGAGATGATTATGATTTATGGAGGATAATAATGAAGACACACATACAGGCACTAGGATTTGATGTCTGGTGATAAATAGTAGATGGATACAAAGCACCAACCACTCCATAAGATAAAGATGGAAATAAAATTGAAGAAAATAATTCAAGAGCTACAAGTGAGCTCCTGAATGGTTTGAATAAATCAATATACACCAAGGTTATGCATTTTGATTGCACGAAAGAAATCTAGGACAAACTGAAGAACATATACAAAGGATATGAGAAAGTCAAGAAAGCTAAACTTCAAATTTTTAGAGAAAAGTTTGAACAACTGAAGATGAGTGAAGATAAAGACATAGAAACCTACTTTCTACGAGTTGATGAAGTAGTAAACAATATAAAATGTCTAGGAGATGAGATAAAGGAACAATTTGTTGTAAAAAAGGTATTGAGATTCATACTAATGAGATTTGATTCAAAGATTTCAGCACTCGAAGAGAGATTGGACCTAGCTACACTAACCATGGATAAGTTGCATGGGACACTCACAACTTATCAGATGAGAACATAGAAAGAAAATACAATTACAAAGTAATAAACATTAAAATCATCTAAGAAGACAAAGAAAAAGGAAAATAAAAAGGAAAAGTCAGATAGTGGGAGCAGTGACATCTCAGAATATGATGAAGAAGTAGCCAACTTCGTCATAAGGCTATAAAAGGGAACCAACAAATATAGAGGTAAGATTCCTTTGATTTGTTTTAATTGTGATGGTATTGGTCATTTTTCTAATACATGTCCCTATAAGAAAAATAAAAGAAATGAAGAAGATGTCTCTAAGAGAAAACAAATACAAACAGGCAAAAGAACCAAAAAGATTTTTTTCAAGAAAATCCTTTGCACCAAGGAAGATAGTTCCTTATCAGACGAAGTTCAAGTCAGCGACAGTGGTAAAGAAAGGGTATTATTCATGGTTGTAGAATATTCCAATGAATAAGGCTCTGAAGAAGAATATGGAGAGGTAGAAGTTGACTATAGAGAAGAATTGTTGAGTACCATAGAAGTTATAAAAAGGGAAAAGAAGAAAAACAGGTCACTTCAAGCATAACTAAAAAGAAAAGAGGGAGTTCAGAATTTCAAATCTGAAGAACTAGATCAAACGATCACTAAATTAAAAATCCAAGTAGAAGAAGACAAGAGAATTAAATAAGCACTCAAAGAATAGGTAGAAGAAAGAGACAGGATCATTGGAAATTTGGAAGCAGAGATTGTCACATTGAGAAAAGACCTTCAAAAGAAAAACATGCAGAACAAGTCTAAAGTTTTGGATGATATTATTATTAGTCAAAGGCCACATCATGGAAAATTCGGAATAAGATACAACCAAACATAAAATGGCTCAAGCTCCAAAACAACAGATCAAGAAACACAACCAAAAATCTATGCAGAGACAGTCAGAGGATCTCTTCAGAAGGAAGAAGACAAGAAGTTTCATAAGGAATATCACATAGATACTCCACCACCGAGAAGATTCATATTTCATAATAATCATCTGTAAAAAAAAAAATGCCTCAAGAAGAAGAATGATTCATAAGAGTAACTCCCTTTAGAATATATCCAACTCCCAGGTATCAAACTATCTTCCTTCGACTATGTTCTTATTGTAACAATTTTGGACATAAGGCTGTAAATTGTAGAGAAAATAACAAGAACATAAACAACCATGAAAGTATTGAAATGGTTATTCAAGAAGGCCTAGTGAAACACAAAGAAAAAGATACAACATGTTTGAATCCTTAAGTATTGAACAAGAATGTTACAAGTGCAACAAATTTGGACACAATGTCAAAGATTATAGAATGAAAGTTCCTCCAAGAGAAATATCACAACAAAAAACCAACAATTATAGACATGAACCTCAAAGAATATTGATAAGGAAGCAAAATCAATACAACGATGAAGAATGCTCACTCGTTGTACAAGATCAACACAAGAAACATGGTTGATATGTTGACAGTGGTTGTTCAAATCACATGACAGGTGATAAGGACATGTTTCTAACTTTGAGAAAGGAAAGAGATGGGTCAGTCTCTTTTGGAAACTAAAACTAAACTAAAATTATTGGAAGAGGCACATTCAATATTGGAAGTAAGGATGCCAAGGTAGAAAATGTTCTACTAGTGGAATATATGAAACACAATCTTCTGTGTGTATGTCAAATGTGTGACCAAGGTCACAAACTTGTGTTTGATTCACAAAAATGTGAGTTAAAAAAATCAGACTCAGACATAGTGGTGGCGACATCTATGAGAACTTGAAGAAACATATATGTACTAAGTGAAATTGGAAAGTAAAAGCGTTGTTTAGGAAAGGAAGATGAAGTTTGGATATGGAACATAAGAATGCATCACATAAATTTTGATAATCTTGTCAAGGTAAGCAAAAAGGAAGAAATCAAATAAATTCCCCAGACCATGAATCCAACCAATACATTTTGCAAGCATTGTCAACAAGGAAAGAAAACCAAGACCAAGTTCAAATCAAAGGAATACTCCACAACAAAACCGTTGGAAATTGTACATATTGATCTAGTTGGACCAAATGGAACAAAGGGGTTGAAAGGTGAGCATCATTTTAGGCTATTGGTTGATGGCTATACAAGAATGACTGCAGATTTTTTTCTCGGGAAGAAGTCATATGCATTCAAGAAATTCAAGATGTACAAGGAGATGGTTGAAAATGAAATAGATTAAAAAATCAAATGTTTGATATCGAACAATGGAGGAGAGTTTACATGAAAGGAATTTATGGAATTCTACAGTAAGAATGGGATAAAGAGGAAATTATTCATTGCCACGACACCACAACAAAATGGGGTCGTCGAAAGGAAGAACATGACAATAGAGGAAATTGATCGAACTATGTTAATGGATTCCAAGTTGACAGATGTTTTTAGGGTACAGGCAGTGCATACAATAGTTCACATTCAAAACAAAGGAATGATCAGAAACAACTGCGATAAAACTCCTTATGAGCTATAGAGAGAAAGACCAATGGATGTGAAGTATTTCAGAGTTTTTGGAAACAAATGCTACATTAAAAGAGAAGATGACAAAATGGGAAAGTTTGAATCTTGTGGTGACAAAGGCATACTTGTTGGATACTCAAGAACAAGGAAATCTTACGATGCTTCAATCTAAGGCTCAATTTTGTTTTGGAAATCATCAATGTGATGTTAGATGAGACAGGTGGACAAATAATAAAAGAAGAATGAAAGGATTCAATCGAATAGGTTCACGAAGAATAAGTAAAGTAAGAAGAAGTAGTGGAAGAGGAAGATGAAGAAGAGAAGTCAGAAGAAGAGAAAGAACACCAATATCTTCAAGTGCCTCCAAAGACAACTAGCAGAAAAATACAAAAGAATCATCCATCGGGTCATATTATCGAGAATAAATATGCAGGATTTGAAACTAGAAGAAGAATTTGTTCACTAGAACAACTGCACCTAGCACTACTATCTACAATTGAGCCAAGTGGTTTTGAAGAATCCAACAAGGATGAATTATGGATCAAAGCCATGGATGAAGAGTTAGATCACATAGAGAAGAATGACACTTGGGAACTAGTTCTATGGCCAAGGAACAAGAATGTGATCGGTACAAAGTGGGTCTTTAGAAAAAAAATTGAATAAAGATGGACATGTTACCGGGAACAAAGAAATATTGGTATGTAAAGGATACACTCATGTTGAAGGTATAGACTTTGAAGATATATTTACCCCATTTTCCATAATGGAAGCAATCATATTGATCCTAACTTATGCATGCTCCAAGAATTAAAGTGTATCAGATGGATGTGAAATCAACCTTCCTAAACAACGATCTATAGGAAGAAGTCTACATTGAGCAACCAAAAGGATTTTAGTTGTCATAGAATGAAAATTATGTTTTCAAGTTGAAGAAGGCCTTGTATGGTCTTAAACAGGCCCCTAGAGCATTGTATTCCATTTTGGATAGATACTTACAACAAGGGTTCAAAAAGGGGAATGCAGATAACAACCTCTACATTAAGGTAAATCAAGATGGTATTTTGTTAATTGAGGTTTATGTTGTTGATATTATCTTTGGTAGTGATGATGACATGATGAGACCAAAATTTGCAAAGGATATGCATAATGAGTTCGAAATTTCATTGCTTGGAGAATTATCTTTCTTTTTGGGTCTTTAGATATGTCAAAGAAACCAAGGCATTTTCATCTCTCAAACCAAGTATATCATGGAAATGATAAAGAGGTTCGGAGTGGAAGATTGAAAACCAATCCGTACTCCTATGCAAATCAATTGAAATTTAACTAAAGATGATGAGTCAAAGGCTATAGATCAAAGGAAATATAGGTCAATGATTGGCAGTTTACTTTATGTGACAACTTCCAAACCGGATGTGATGCAGGAAGTTGGACATGTGGCATGATTTCAAGCAACACCAAATGAATCACATGTTTTGGTAGTAAAGATGATATTCAAATATCTCAAGGGTAAAAAAGAATTTGGATTATGGTATCCAAAAGGGAAGGATCTTTCACGTACTGCCTACACAAATGCAGATTGGAAAGGGATGCATTGATGATTGAAGAAGGTACAAGTGAAGAAACTTTCTACTTGGGTGAGTGTTTGGTATCTTGGCTAAGAAAGAAACAATGATCACTATCATTGTCTACAGCTGAAGCAAAGTATATTGCAGCAACAACATGTTGTACATAGGTCCTGTGGATGAAAAAAACATTGAAATATATACATGTTGAGTATGATGAGCCCATTCTGATATTTTGTGATAACACAAGAGCCATCAGTATCTCAAAGAATCTATTGATGCACTCCAAGATGAAGCATATTCCAATCAAGTTTCATTTTCTATGGGAACAGGTTGCAGAGAAGAACATTAGAGTTGAGTATGTTGGGACAAAAGAGTAGATTGCATATTGTTGGGCCTGAGATATGATCAATTTTATGACAATTATAGACACTTTTGTCGAATGTACATATGTGTTTTTCATGTTTTGGACAATCTTTTTGAATAATTTTGTGCTAAAATGGTATGATCTACACCAGGTATGTATGATTCATGTTTGATGTATATATTGAGTATAATTAATCACTTTTTACGTTCCCAAGGATCTAATTCACGATTTTTGGTGTTACGGGGAAAAAACACATCATGTTTTTTCTTTTGGTACTCAGTTTGGCACTCCTTCCATTACTCAAAAAGGTACTCGGTCTGACACTTCATCCAGCACTATGTCTTGCACAAAAACAGTGGGCGATTTGCGGTTATGGTATTGGCGGACAGTGGTGGGCGAATCAAGAACATGGGTTTTGCTTGTGCTTACCCCCTCTAGCTACTAAACCCTTGAAAACTCAGTTTAAGTTGTTAAGCAAGAAGATTATTGGCTCGCTCTATTTCGGCAATTAGGGCACCATTAATGTAATTTGTCAATTTTAAAAGTGGTTCGACCCTCCTATGGTCGACCACTTGGTCTGTAAATATTATAAATACCATCGTGGTGGTCAGATAGAAGTTAAGCAGTAGAAGAACCAGTGTCATAGGGACAAACACAATTTTACTCTGTTTTGCCATTTTTCATTGCCAGATTATATAGAAACTGCTTTTTTGAGTTTTCATGGTGAAATCAAATTGATGAGTTCATGGTGTGCTTTTAGGAAGTGACCACGACTTTCTGGGGGGGCCACCAACAGTTTGGTAACTGTTCTTTAAGTTGTTTATGCATTTTATAGTTTATCTGTCTCGTTTTATTTCATGTACATGCATTATTATTTTGTTAATTAATTTGTTGTTGTTGTTTAATTGTCTTAACTCTCTTTTGCAAGTTACTATGGAGGCTTGTGTTAGTATGCGTTGATCTTGTAGTTGGAACGAATTTGCATATTCATAGACTAACCCCATCTGCAAATATATATTAGATTATGTTTTATTTTATGTTGTTAGAATTAAATTTAAAACAAAGTTTAAAACAGAGTAGAACAGAGTTTTAATTTGAGTTTTTTTTAACAAGGATTTGATGGATGGATAAGATTAATTTCAGTTTTTAATTATAGATTTCTTATTTCATTTTTATGTAGATCTTGCTTAAGTAGTAGTTGGTTAATGTATTTGGTAGTTTACTTTTTAATGTCATGTTTTAATTTATGTTCTTAAGCATTGTCCTTATTGTAGTTTGAATTGTTAAGATAGATATACCATAGTTTCACTTTATGTATTTTCTTTCCTAGAATTAGATTGCAATTACAATTCTTAGTTAATGGTTGAGTTTGAGTATGAATTTTTCTTACATAGTGAAGAAGTACAATTATGATCTCGTTATATTGTTGATGGTTAATAAATGAACATGCAGGGTAATTAACATTGTTTCCATAATGGCTAAATTCTCATTGGATGGTTTAATCCATAACTTTCACTTTGCTATCAAGATCAGTGTAGAGCTTATACCGCTTGAATTATCCTTTGGTTTCAAGTGCCATCGAGATATTATCATACACCAAAGACATTCACACAACCACCAACACTATGTTTGAGTTTTCATAGGTTAAAAGATAGTTTCCTGCTTTCGTAGATCAAAAGATGTAGTTTCTTTCTTTCATAGATAATTTTATTGTTGTTGTAGGGTAGATAGTATTTTGCTTTGGTAGGTTAAAAAGAAGTTTGTTTATCATAGATTAAAAGTTAGACGTTAGTTCTTCTTGCTTTCAATTAAATAAATTTCCTTCTATGAATTAGAAATAGTCTTGAAGTTTGAATTAAGAATACAGTTCACTTGCCTCTTAGGTTAGATAGTTGTTCAATGAGAAGTTTTAACTAGATTACTTGGAGTAGAAGTTATCTTAGAGTAGTTAGTTGTTTACTTGATTTAATAGGTTAGCTAGTTGTTTTCCTTACTTGTTTACTTTCTTTAATCGGTTACTTGCTTGCTTGTCCATTCTTGCTGTGATAGTGTAGTTGTTTGTTCATTTACTTGCTTTCATAGGGTAGTTGCTCATTGAATTTAGGTAGGCAAGTTAAGTAGTTTGCTTTTGTTATTTTGTTATTGTCATGTTTAACAGTTGATTTTGCTTATTGTTATGAACTAGTTTGCTTCAAGTAGGGTTTTGACTTGTTTTCTTAGAACCATCCATCGATCCTTGGTCCAAAAGTAATTAGGTTACATAGTTTCAAGTTGCTTAGTAGGGTTTTCTCATTAAATAGCTTTGCTTGAATAGATTAGACCTTAGATAGCCACTTCCTTAGTTAGACTATACTACTACCAGCCCTTCTACCTTTGGCATATATTTTTCTACAACTCTAAGTTTACTTACCCCGGGTTGAAAATTTAATTGAGGGGTTTTAGTGTGTTTTTAGTGCATATATAACACCCATCATTTTTGGCGTCGTTGCCGGGGAGTTGTCTCAAGGTAACAAGTAGTTAGGAAATAGATCATTCCTAGACCTTAGCATTAGATTTGTGGTGGGGGAACATTAATATGAGAGGTAAGAACCTGCGCGTCTTCTATTGTAGGCTCCCCCAAACCCAATGGTAATTTTTCTTTTTGTTTTTGTTTACTTTCATGAATAGACATAGAAACCAAATGGTATCTTTTTCTTTTGTTTTTTCTTTCTTTCATTAATATACCTAGAGACCCAAAAGGGAGATACATTAAATCTAAATCAGACATTGCAACCAAGGCTCCTTCTGATCTTTTTGGGGGAAGGGGCGTTCCACTTATAAAATCCGTAGACAGATACCGAAAAACAGGAGCTAGCTCAACTCAAAGAGCTAAAATAGTCTCTGAAGAGACTAACACAGGGAGCACTATAAAACAATAAATTGAAGCATCAATCATATTAGGACAGGAGGCAAGACCACTCGAGCGTTCCACAGAACCAAATAATACAACCTTTGCTTTTGCACCATCACCAGGAGATCCTAATTTTGAGGACATCATAGACTCTGAATAGGTGAATATTTTGTTTGGTAGTTCAGCCAATGTAATTAGCTCTCAAACTGACACAGAAACTTTGGCACCAATAGTCTCAACTGGATCGAGTAGAATCCCAACATCCAATCAGTAGGAAGGCCTTTTCATAAAAGGGAAACCTTGTTCTCTTCAAATATAAAACCACCTAGGTACTCTCTTTTTGGAAACCAAGCCAATATGGATGATCAGGAGGACCATAACAATGCAAGACATGGAGAGGAATAAGAAACTAGAAAACAAGTCGAAACTACCTTCGGGTTTCTGATTTTAGGCCCCACTCCAAATGTCAACATGAAGAATATTCCTCTCTCATCATTGCCTACCTTTTATGGTAAAAAGAGTGAAGATCCAGACACCTTCCTATTTGAATTTGATATCTTGTGTAGGAGCTACAACTACGTACAAGATGACCATAAACTAAAACTCTTTCCTGCCACCCTCAAAGACTCTGCACTAAGATGGTTCATGGGGTTAGGAGAATCCAGTATTAGGTCTTGGGAATCCATGAAAGACATATTTATTAAGAAGTACCAAGACTATTGCAAGACCAAAGAGTATCGTAATGACATATTTAAAATCCAACATTTAGAAGATGAGACCCTCGAAGATTATATGGAAAGATTTGGTTATATCTCCCAAAATTCAAAATGCCATGACCTCCTAGAGGATGAAATTAGGGCTCTTTTCCTTAAGGGAATTTCAGAAGAATATCTGGAGATGCTTAACCTGATGGCATCAGGTGACATCTCTCATAAACCATTTGCTAAAATATGTGAAATGTGTAAAAATTACTCAAGGAGTAGAGCCAAAACAGTAAAGAATGTTCGAGACCCTTACAATAGAAACTTAAAACCAATTAGTTCAGGTGGTATCACGAGAGTAGAGATAGGGAACCTCTTAGAAAACTTCAAAATAGATATCTTAAGAACAATAGGTTCCCATTTGGACACCCTAAAAATAAAAAAGAAACAGGAGGAGGAAAATGCAGCAATGAGCATATATTGCCCAAGATGCAGGAGGAAGCATTCCTCAAGGGAATTCCCATTAGATAACATTTCAGTTTGTGGCTTCTATACAAAAGACCATGTGATTGAAAAATGTCCATCATTTCTCAGTTTATTATCCATCTATAGGAGTGGAGATATGGAGGAGTCTTCTTATGCACCTAGGAGGCCATGGAAACCTAGGAACCAACCCACATACCCGGAGCTACAATCCCAAGTTCCACCTTATTATCAACAACAACAACAGTGGAAATCACTAGGTTGGAAAAAATGGTCTACTCAGTACCAACATCCTTGGTTTCAATGATGGAGAGGAGGACATAACCAAGGAAACCCTCAAGCTCCACCTATCCCTATGTCCAACCATCCTTATCCTCAGTTCCCACCGAACACTCTACAGCTTCTGCCAAGTTTTGTTCCACCACCTTTACCTTTTATTCCACAACAGTTGCCGCTACAATATCAAAATGCAAGCTCCCCGAGACCAACACTATTACCATCACAACCATTGTTGAATCCCGATAATAAGCCCCCTCAACCTATTCACAATGTTGAGATGCAGGCCTTCCTAACATATGTTATTACTCCTGTTCCGTTACAGGAAATTCAACTAAGATTGGGAAAAGTTCTGGAGAGGCAAAGACCTTTAGTAGTCATCCAGGAAGAAGAAAAAGAAACCACCAAAAAACCCACGGATGACACTATGTGGGAACATGTTATTATCCTGAAGAATCAAGAACCCAAGCTTCCCCAAAATAAACCTTCACAAATTACGAAGGTCCCTCCTTATCCAGACCGATTGGTAATCGAGAAACCTACCACTCGACTGGAATTTAACATTTTGAATGAACTAAAAAATATTTGTGTCAAGATTCCCCTGCGTCAAGCCATTAAAGACATTCCAATCTACAGTAAGGTAGTCAAAGAATTGTGTATTAAGAAGCTAGGTAGGAAGAAAAAGGATCCCCCTATAGTACACTTGATAGGAGGACTTTCCGAATACATATCAGAGCATCCAAAACTAGCAAAGTATGGGAACCCAGGAAACTTCGTAGTGACCATAACCATTAATGAGGTATCCATTGGAAACACTCTCATAGACCTAGGGGTAGCCATCAATGTTATGACCACTACTACCTTGGAACAATTATAGTTACAACCTGTTCTTCGGCCTACCCCAACCATTTTGGAATTAGCAGATGAGACTATGTTAAGAACCAAATATCAATATAGCATAGAAAAACCTCAGAATAAGTACTCAACGCCTTGAAAAAGAGAGAATTTCAGATAATAAGCCTCTTCGAGGGGGGAAACTCCTTTTACCCCACATAAATGTTGAAGTACAAGATGATTCCAAATGAAAATGTCTCCTTGTTATATATAGGAGACTAGGAGGTATAATTACAACTAATGGAATAAAGCAGACATAAATAAAATAATATTACTAATGTAATATGCCCCAATTAAGGGGTAATGAGAGAATATTAGGGCTTAACATGCCCCTCCCCTTGAGACAAGTTTTTTTCGTAACGCTTGAGTAAATATGAATGCTTATGTATCACTTTTGGTGTAGAAGTTCCCTTTTTTTGTGGCATGTTGGCTAAGTATCACTTTAAACCTTGATATTGAGGTGGTTCTGCTAGACAATCTTCCTTTTATTGTATCTCCAAAATTTTGGCCCTTCTAAATATGAAATTTTATTTTCTATAGGTCTCTAATATTTTTTTTCTTCAATGCCATAGGTTTGATAAAATTTGGATGTGCCAAGTGGAATTTACGGTAACTTCCCCACAACTTGCTTATTTTTGGCCTTTCCAGGAGATCTCACTTGTATAGCGTGCCCCACAAAAAATAATTGATATAAATTATGAAACTTGTACCAGAACTACTATGGTTTGTCCACTATCTAATGCAACTAGTCTCACTCAATTTTGATACTCTAGAACGAATTTATGATTGTTTTACCCGGAACACTGACTTGAGACTAGTCAATAAGACTAGTCAGATACCCAATCTTCCATAGGGTGTATCTACAAATTTTCGATGACCCAGAGGATGCAATTTATACCATAGATACCTTACTAATTTCTGAGAATAGCCTCCGGATTTTAGGGTCTGAAACGTTACAAAAAATAGTTTATAGAGAAAATTCCGCAATGACTCAATTCAGGATTATTCCATAACCCTATCTGACAAAGGCTGTATCTCTGAAAGAATAAGGCCTCAGGCACTGAATTTTTAACCCAAAGTACCTTGATCCATATACTAAATATCCACCAAGTCGTTCCTTCTGAATCATTGTAGAAAAAAAGTTATAGAGAAAATTCCACGGTGTCTCAGATGTAGCAGTGAAACCCCAAAACTTTGAGCTCTGATAGCATATGTTAAGAACCAAATATCAATATAGCATAGAAAAACCTCATAATAAGTACTCAACGCCTTGAAAAAGAGAGAATTTCAGATAATAATCCTCTTTGAGGGGGCAACCTCCTTTTACCCCACATAAATGTTCAAGTACAAGATGATTCCAAATGAAAATGTCTCCTTGGTATATATAGGAGACTAGGAGGCATAATTACAACTAATGGAATAAAGCTGACATAAATAAAATAAAATTACTAATTTAATATGCCCCAATTAAAGGGTAACGAGCCAATATTAGGGCTTAACAGACTAAGGTTATACCTGAAGGAATTTTAGATGATATCATGGTTACTTTAGCCTCGTGGGAGTACCCAGTAGATTTTATTGTCATTCACTCAAAGGATCCTACCAAAGGCCATCCTGTCATTTTGGGAATACCTTGGCTAGCCACAACCAATGCATTTATTGGCTGTAGAGAAGGAGAAATGACCATCTCAAATGGTCTCTCTATCTAGAAGCTCACCATTTACCCTCCATCTCAACCTATTATGGAGAATATATGGTGGCTTGAATTTCCATACAAGAATGAGGACTGGGAAGAACCTATATTTTCAAGTGACCATGCATGGGAACTTCAGGAGCACACAACATAAAATGTGCTAAACCAGTTTATTTTTTCTTTCACATGTGTGGATTTTCCACAGTCTTTTCCCCAATTTGAATACATGTTTGGGGAATAATTTCAAGAACAATTGGACCCATCCATTTTGTCTTCGACATATTTTATATTCGAGATAGATGAGTTTACCATGTCTTATACTATGCCCTACGAGATTAGCCCAAGGAAATGTTTACATATAAACTTCGGGCTAGATAAAGACCAACATAAACAGTTAGTAGATATCCTTAAAGAACAATCAGGAGCATTTTCCTGGGAATAAACTGACATGAAGGGTATACACCTTGACACATGCATCCATAACATATATATCTAGGGGGAAGTAACACATGTTAGACAACCCCAGAGAAGGATGAACCCAACACTTAAAGATATAGTCAAGGAGGAGATCCAAAATTTGTTAAATGTCAGATTCATTTATCCCATCTCCAATAGTAAGTGGGTATCTTCGCTTGTAGTGTTTCCAAAGAAAGTGACCGAGAAATGGAGAATTTGTGTTGATTTTCGGGAAATCAACAAAGCCACTCTAAAAGACTACTTTACTCTCCCTTTCATTGATCAATATCTAGATACCTTGTCTCAAAAGAAGTATTTTTCCTTTCTAGATGGGTACAATGGGTACAACCAGATTCTTATAGCACCCGAGGACCAGGACAAGACTACATTTACTTGTCCTTGGGGCACCTATGCCTATAGGGTCTTACCATCTGGATTGTGTAATTCTCCTGCCACATTTCAACAAGCAGTATTAGGGATATTTTCCGATCTTATTCATGATTGTGTGGAGGTCTAAATGGATGAATTCATAGTCTATGGTAACACTTACCAAGAATCCTTAGACAACTTAGAAAAAATCATCATCAAATTCCTGGAAATGAACCTATCTCTAATTCATGAAAAATGCAAAATGTTGTGAACTGAAGGAGTGGTTCTAGGACATCATGTTTCATCTGAAGGGATAAAAGTTGATCCTGCAAAGATTGAGGTCATCATCAGACTTCCACCCCCCAAGACTCAGAAAGAGGTTGGAAGCTTTCTTGAACATGCTGGATATTACTGACAGTTTATTGAAAATTTTACAAAGATTGTTGCACCTATGTTTGGATTATTAATAAAAGATGTTGATTTTGTTTGGACGCACCAATGTCAAACTGCATTTGAAACCCTGAAAGTTAAGTTGTCTGTGTCACCAGTTATTAGAGGGCCCAATTGGACTCTCCCATTTCATATATCCACTGATTCCTCTGACACCGCAATAGGAGGGGTATTAGGGAAGAAAGAGGACAAGTAGTTCTATGTCATTTATTTTGTGAGCAAGAACTGGTCCCCTACCGAGTTAAACTACACAATCACCGAGAAAGAGTTCTTGGCAGTTGTTCATGTTATTAACAAGTTTCATCATTACATTACAGGTTATGAAGTATTCATACATACAGATCATTCCTCCATTAGATTTATGATGAACAAACCCATAACTAATGGCCAAGTGACTAGGTGGCTCTTGTTATTGCAAGAATTTAATATCACTTTTCTCGACCGACCTGGAAAGGATAATGTAGTAGCTGATTTTATTTCCCAAATAAAAAATAAGGATGATGATATCCCTGTATATGATAGTTTCCCAGATGAGCACCTCTTTTCCCTTTCTATCAATACCCCATGGTTTGCAGATATGGCAAACTATCTATCCACTAGGAAGTTACCGTGTCATTTGTCACCTCATGAAAAGAGGAAACTTATTACATATAGTGCTAATTACTCTTGGGTTGGTCATGATATTTTTCACATAGGTCCTGATTTGATTATTTGTAGATGTGTCAGAGAGGACGAGGTACTTGAAATACTACAAATATGTCATGATGGACCATGTGGTGGCCATTTTTCTAACAAATGCACAACATATAAGGTGTTACATTCGGGTTACTATTGGCCTAGCATTTTCAAAGATGCTGCCAAGTATGTGAGAAGTTGTGATAGATTCCAAAGGATAGGAAGACCTAGGTCAACTGACAAAATGCCTTTGTGTTCCCAATTTATGATAGAACCCTTCGAAAAATGGGCCCTTGACTTTGTAGGACCAATTTCACCCATGTCCCGTAGGAAGAACTATATTTTGGTTTGTACAGACTATGTCACCAAATGGGTAGAGGCAAAATCCCTATTCAGGTCTACAGAGAATTCTGTTGTCAAATTCATCTATGAATACATATTTACCCTCTTCGATGTCCCTCGTGAAATTTTTACTGACCAAGGCACTCAATTCACTTCCAAGCTGATGAAAGAGCTAATAGATAAATATGAGATTAAACACCGTAAATCTTCTTCATACCACCCATAAGCCAATGGTCAGGTAGAATCCACAAACAAAGTTCTGGAAGCCATCTTGACCAAGACTGTTCAGTTACATCACTGGGATTGGGCTGATAGGATCCTAGAGGCTTTGTGGGCATACCGGACCACCTAGAGATATACCACTAGGCATACCCCTTATGAGCTAGTGTACGAGAAACAAGTACTTCTACCAATAGAATTCCAAGTAAGGAACTTCCGTATTGTCTTAGAATTAGGATTGAACTTGGATGAGGCTCAGAAGCAACGAGCCCTACAATTGAATGAGTTGGAGGAAATCAAGCAAGATGCCAGCCAATGGACAATATTAGTCCAAAATAGGAGGAGCAAGTGGCATGACAAGTTTATTAAGAAGAAACACTTCCAACCTGGTGATTGGGCTCTGTTGTTTGATTCCCAATTCAAAACCTTCAAAGGAAAACTCACAACCCGGTGGTTGGGCCCTTACGAGGTAGACATTGTATATGACAATGGAGCTGTAAAAATTAAAACAATTGACGATGGACAAGTCTTATTTGTAGTAAATGGACACCGACTAAAATTTTATCATAAGGCCATTTCCAAAGAGGATTTTCTGCAGGGCATGTCAACTGACAAGGAATTGGCCTTAGTAGATGGAGAATTCCCCCCTTTTTCTTGAAAAGTTTTCTGAATTTCCTATTGTATATATGTAAATAGTTTTTGAATTTTGTTTATAAGGCAATTCTAGAGATTTCTGTAAGTATTTATTTCACCAGGAGTACACAGTTTCAAGGATCTTTCTTCAAAATATTGTTACACTTGAATTTTGTGTCTGCTAAAGCATCAAATGAATATTGACTTACTGTAATTAGCCATAGTTTTGCAAAAATTCTCATTTTTTAAGGCATTCTAAAGAAGTTTCTCTTGAAACTCTTCACCACTATATAAGGAAGTGATACCATAACTATCAATCCTATAGGTCTCTCGTACATTTTTTCCAAGAAACATGAGTAAGTGAGTCAAGTGTCTTTATCAAAGAGTAACAAGGAGGTTTAATTAGCGGTTAGTCATGGAAACATCACAATAATTACAAAAGAATAAAGTGATTTGAGCCTAGAGATACCTTTCTTTTCTTTCTCAATGGTAACATTCACTACACACTAAATAGATTGATTATATCATATCTTTAGATAGGCTACATCCGCTTAAGTACCCCTTACATCGGGACAATCACTAAGTAATATAACGAAAAGTCATCCTCTAACATAAATACCATCCCAATTGAAAAAAAGAAAGAAATTTTATTTTTCAGTGTTGTCCCCCATCTTCTTGCATAAATAAATCTTATACTAAAATCTTAAAAGATGGAGGCCCAGTCTCTGAGGGTGTAAGAGGCTAACCCACTGGGATACTAAACAGGTCTGCTAGCAGTGGGTACCGGCCTGTGGTATGACGAGGTAAACCCACCGGAGTACTGAATAGGCTTGCTGGCAGCGGGCGATTCTACCTAGCGAGGATGGTAATCTGACAAAAAAAAATAATAATAAATTTAAACTTGTCCTAATGTATTGTTGGAAGATTGGTTGTTGTCATTGATGTCAACCCTAGTCATTGGTTTTGGACCACACAATTGATGAAGGTATTTAGACATGAAGGACAATGCACATGCAGATACAATACCCATGGATGGATAGTACACATCATGTTGTTTCCAGTGGTATGTGGCATGTCATGTGGATCCTCATGGTTGAGGAGAAATGAATGTTTGAAGATGACAAAGTGAATTGAAGAAGGAAGTACATGTAGGCCCTGAAGATAATTAAAGAAAAGAATTACAAAATAAGAAAGTGTCAGGTTGGCCCTAATGTTAAAAGGAAGTGACATAAATGGTATAAATAAATATCATT
>SNQJ01S0134397.1:0-22626 GCA_010110895.2 Picea sitchensis
ACTATCTCTGGACTCGTTAAACAAACATTGACAGACCCGTGATGGGATCGAACCACTCCTTCTTAGGGTTCGTTAAACATACTCCGAGGGACTCGTCCGAAGGATGATATTATATCAACAAGCATATGTGATCCTCTTCAATCTTGCGTAAAAATAAAGAGGTACTTGCCAGAAATGGTGGGGGGAAATTTGGGAAAGGGATATGTTTCATTTTCGTATTGATTGGCAGTAAGTGTCGCTCTTGAACATGACACCCCCTATTCATCATTTGAAGCCGGTTTGGGAAATCCATTTGTCTCTTTTTCGATTGATTACAAGGTCATTCCATGTGTCGTCTTTGAGTCAATGCTGCCAAATCACTGGTCGTGTCATTCATATGTTCAAGAGAAGTCCATTTGAAACGTATATTGAGTCGGCCATCTGCAGTTATCCATTCTCTCCGTGTCGGCCTTCCCTGTGTCCAGTCCAATTGCTACATGCTCTGTTTCAACTTTAAACTCTGTTACGTATATTGTGTCATTGATGGGGGATACATTAAGGCCCTCCTGTGACGAGTTTTGTTCCGTCGACTTCAACTCATTATCTGGAATCAAGACTTAGAAATTATTTAGTACCTTGGAGCTTGCATGCCTCAATGGCAAGTTTCTTGCTTTCGACAGTGGGTTTACCTCATTGACTCTTGATCGAAAGATTCCTTCGGATGTTCGACATCAACTCAGTTATTCACAGTCGATGGATTGTACTATAGTACCTTGGGAGTCATTGACATTAATGGTGATTTCCCTCGCACTTGTTAACAGTTACATCAATGACCAGTAATCAAGTGGTTTATGCCATGTTCGACTTCGACACATGTAATCACATGGTTAGATTCGTACTTTTGGGAACGAGGTTGAAGAGCCTGGATATTATCTTTGTAATTCAGGTTGCGATGGAGTATGTATAATTTGAGACACATAGATCCACTGTGTGTGTTTCGTGGCTATGTTGTCTTGATTAAAAATTTGTCGCATAGATCCACAGTGTATTTAGGTGTCTATGCTATATAGTGACGGCATGGATCCACAGTGTATGATTGGTGGCCATGAACTTCGTTTATGATGTTATCAATCTATGATCTGAGTATGGGAATGCCTACCTCAGAATTGGTATATATGATATTCTGCAGATGCTTGGATGTTTGCAGGTTTCCGATTAGATGTGCTCTTGGTTCTTGACACACACATGCAACTTACAAATTCTATCGACTGTCACTGGTTCCAATCTCAGACTTTGGGGGGAATTCTGTTATCCATAAATTTGGTTGTCATGATGATGTAATGATGATGGAGAAATCAGGCTCTTCACTAAGACACTTTCCTGAGAAAAAGTTACCTTTGTCTCTTTCCAGAAATCATATTTTTAAGGGAGGTTTGCAGGCTACCTATATATTTGCCTGCGAGAATGCATGATTCTCGCAGGCTGCATTAAGTTGGAGTGCGAGAAGTTCGCACTGTACCTAACTATCAGGGTGCAAACACTTTCTAAATGAAGGAAAAAGATAAATTCTCGAATCTTCTAGAAGGGGATCTTCTAGAATGATGAGTTGGCATTCGAATGGTTATCTAAGTACTGGTTTTCCTGATATCTTGGGATCATTCCTATCCTAGTAACTAATCTATTCTCTCCTATAATTTGGAGGGAATACTCATGGAAAGGGTTAAGCAACAAAATAACAAGAGATTTATATGAGAATTAGTGTAAGATTGTGTGAAGGACTGATGCTACAGCAGCTAGAGACACCAACAAGGTTATCAAAAGTGGTTGATCTTCTTCATACATGAGCAAGTGTGTGTGTCAGAGCTAGGAGCCATCGAAAGGAGACTTACAAAATCAAGGCTCAGGTTGTATTCACTTCTTTCTATAAATTTAATATGGTAATATGTCCCTTTCCCATAAAGATGATGTCACTTTATTACATAACTCCTTGATCATATGTATAGATTAGCTATTGAATATATTAAGTTGTTTTCACTTCAATTGGTTTGAGTTGTCTTGGTCTTGACGGTACAAGAGAATTGGAGCGAAGCTGGCACAACAGAGACCTAAGGAAGCGATCATAAGGTATGTTCACGATTCTTGCCTCCTAGTTCATTCAATAGTCTAAATCTAGGGAAAGAGTATTATTCTGTCCTGTTTTGTTCTAGATCCAGGTGTATCTAGGGAGATTGGTTTGTGTCCACACTTATGGATTAATCCTGAAACACGATCAACGAGGACCATGATGACTGATTTATTGCCCGATTTAGGTAATCCTACAATGAATTCCATAAAAATATCTTGCCAAATATCAAGGGGAATGGGAAGTGGTTGGAGTGTGCCAATAACTTTGACAATTTCTCCCTTGTTGCATTGACAGACCTCATAATCAACCACAAAGGTGTGGATGTCCTGTTTCATACCCTCCCAGAAAAAAGAACATTTGACTCGTTCATAGGTTTTGGTAAATCCTGAATGCCCGACTATGGGTGAGGCATGAAGTTCAGAAAGAACTATAGATTTAAGTTGGGATTGCTTGCATAAGTACACGCAACCTTTGTAGCGAAGCTCTTCATTATTCCAAGAATACCCTGGAGAAATTGAAGAATTGTGTTGCAATTGGTGGAGCAGGATATAAACTTTTGGGTCTTGCAACCAATCCTAACGAACAACTTGGAGCCAATCTCATACAATGAAGGAGAGGGAGAAAAGGTACCCTTTGTCTTTATATTTCTGGTAAAGAGCATCAACCACTACATTTTCCTTGCCCTTCTTGAAAATGATCTCATAATCATATCCAAATAGCTTGGTCACCCATTTTTGCTGTGTCAGGGATGAAATTCGTTGTTCAAAAAATAATTGAGACTCTGATGATCAATTTTGAGTTGGAATCGTTGACCCAGTAAATAAGGATGCTAGAGATCCACAACATGAACAATAGATAACATTTCCTTTTCATAAGTCGATTGACCCAAATTTCTCTCTGCAAGATGTTTGCTAGTGAAGGCCAAGGGCCTGGCATCTTCCATGAGGACATTCCCAATTCCTTTGCTTGAAGCATCACATTCCAATACAAAATGCTTTTTGAAGTTTGGGAGTGCAAGGACAAGGGTCGAGCACATAACATATTTTAGGGCTTGGAAGGCATGATCCACAGCTGAAGTCCAAGTGAATGAATTCTTTTTAAGGAGGGAAATGAGAGGAGATGCAATATTTCCATAATTCTGAACAAACTTCCTATAATAGCTTGTTAAACCCAGAAAACCATGCAATCTCTTAAGAGTTTTAGGGCAAGGCCAAACTTGCATAGATTCAATTTTATTAGGATCTACACGGACACCATCCTTGCCGACAATATGATCTAGGTATTCCACTTCTAAGGCACTAAAGGCACATTTAGATTGTTTGAGGAAAAGTTGATGCTTAGAGAGTAGATGGAGAACTTGATTCACATGAGAGAGATGGGATGATCAAGTTTTACGATAGATGAGAATATCATCAAATAAAACTAAGACAAAATGATGAAGAAAAGGATGAAAGACATGATTCATAAGACTTTGGAAAGTGGAAGGAGCATTACACAATCCAAAGGGCATTACTAGGAATTCATAATGACCCTCATGAGTATGAAATGAAGTTTTGGGAATGCCTTCTTATTTCATACGGATCTGGTGGTAGCCGGAACATAGATCCAATTTGGTGAAGTACTGATCACCACTCAATTCATCCAAGAGGTCATCAATGACATGAATGGGGAATTTGTCTTTGATTGTGAGTTTATTGAGGGCATGAAAATCAGGACACATGCGCCAAGTACCTTCTTTCTTGAGTACCATGACCACAGGGGAAGAATAGGGGCTAGTACTGGGATGGATAACACCAACTTCTAGTAATTCATGAACAATTTTCTCAATTTCATTCTTCTGGGAAAAGGGATGACGATAAGGCTGAACATTGGGAGGAAGACTTCCCTGGATGAGAGGGATGGAATGATCATGGATTCCACGGGAAGGGGGAAGGGCTTTGGGGATGGTAAAACTAACTTGGTGGCGGGAGAGGATAGATTGGAGGTTGGGATGCATAAAATGTGTCTCAACAACATGAATGGAGTGGAGTTGGGCTATAATTCCCGAATGACCTTTTTGGAGGAGATTTTCCATGTGATGGGAACAAATGATCTCTGGGGAGCCCATTGTGATGCCTTGGAACTTATATTGTTGTCCCTCATGTTAGAATTGCATGGTTAAGTCCTTAAAATCCATGAGAATGGGGCCTAGAGTGTGTATCCATTCGACACTAAGAAACATTTCACAACCACCCATATCTATAGAAAACATATGGGATTTTAGGTGATACTAACCAATTTGGAGTCACACATTTTCACATCGTCCCCCGCATTTCATGGACCCACCATTGGAAATCATGATTTGAAAATTATTGATGGCACAGATGTAACAATTGACTTCTTGGGCAATGTGGCGATGAGTAAATTTATGGTTGCTACCACTTTCCACAAGGATGATGAATTTTCTAATTTTGATGTAACCAATTAAATTGAGAGTCTAGGGAGCAGAGAAGCCAGTGAGGGAATTAAGTGAAATCACTGGGTCGACTTTGGGTGGGTTAGAGGGTAGGGTGAGCTCAGATAGTGGTGGTAGTTCCTCCACTGGTGGAACAACTACATCTTCATCAGGAAGATCCTCAGTCACAACCATAAAAATCTTTTGTTCCTTACACTTGCGCCCGTGAAAATATTTTTCATCACAATTAGAACAAAGACCCTTGAGTTAACGTTCAACCATTTCAGCCCTGGTTAATTTATGGATCTTGAGGGGAGTTGCAAGAGGAGTAAAATTAGGGTGAGGAGGAAAGGAAGGTTTGCGGGTCTCGGAGGAGACAATCTGTTGGGCTTCCTCTCTTCTTTGAGTAGCTTCCAACCAAGTCTTGGGGTGTGCCATGAGAACATGGGCATAAATTTCATATTTGAGGCCACTAATAAAGAATTCCCTAAAGAAAGCATCGGAAATGCCCTTCGTTCTAAAATCCAAGTGCTCAAATGCGACAATAAAGTCTTCCACTGTCCCAAATTGCTTTAACTTGGTCAAACAACCTAAATGGTGGGTGTCAGAATCAAAGCGATCATACAGTTCGGCCACAAACTGTGTCCAAGAAACATACCCTTGGCATGCCTTGTTTCTCCATTTCCACCATTGCCATCGTTCCAGATCTAGATATAGGACACCATAACGAAGCTTGGCTAAATCATTAGTAATGCCATGAAAAGAGAAATAATGTTCCATTTGGGTGACCCAGCCTGTGGGATCTAATCCATCAAATTTATTCACCTCAATTATGGGTGGGCGAAGGTCTCGAGAAAAGTGGGTATTATGAGGACCTTGATAATGAGAAGAGTCACGGTCATCTTGATAAGATGGTTGTTCAGAAGAGGAAGTGTTTTGGAAATGGTCCATGAAGTGTTCAAAGGTGGATTTGAGGCCTTTGAGGTCTTCGATGTGGGAACATTGTTCCTTGAGGATATCAAGAGTCAAATTGATTGAGATAATGTTTGAAGTGATATCCTTGATGTCTTCCTTGTTCTGGTGGTTGTCAGAGATCAAGGAATTGATTTCTTGGGCTCTTGTGGTAGCCATTTGGAAAAAAGGGGTTGGAAATTGGTATAGGGGAAACAAAATGGATTTAGGGTGTTGGGTGGGATCACTGAGAAGAAGGGTGTCAAATTATAGGTACCACTGCGATTAGGGAGAAAAGGGGGATCCAATGGGATAGGATCAAAATAAGGGTATCAGAGAAGGGTCAGGTCCACAAAACAATTTATGGTAAAAAATGATAAGTATCACTAGGATCGGGGCAAAGAGAGGAACCCAGTGGAATAGGTCCAAATTAAGTGTGTTGGCGGGACCACTATACTCTATTTTTTTTTTTACTAATTAGGAGTTATACTCCAGCCTAAATAATATTGCAGTGATGAAATGCCCAAATGCTTAATAGGAAGAAATGTGTAGTAATTTCGCAACCCAAATGCAAAAAAAACAGTTGCACGGCAATAGATCTTGTATGTTCTATTTTTGTTTCTGCCCCAAGGGTTAGGGTATTCAAGGGTTCTATAGACAAGGGTTTTCCTGGTGCTATAGTTCTTTGATATACATGCGGGTTCCAATAGTAGTACTCGGGTTCTACAGAGAAGGGTTTTCCTGGTGCTATAGCTCTTTGATATACATGCGGGGTCCAATAGTAGTACTCGGCCCAATATCTCAGGGCACCAACTAAGGAGGCTAGACCATGCCCTTAGCCATACTACCCGACTACCCAGGTACTAGAGAGTATCTTCCCAAGTGTTGTTCTCGGTGGCACTATAATATTCAGGTGACTGATTGATTTATCTATGGAGGGCTTCAGGAGATCTAGGTTGATTTGTATACAGGTGTTGTCTAATGCGCTACCACTTGAAGGGGTACCAACATGGGTTACAAGGGTGGCTAACAGATGTGCGCTTAAGTACCACTTTTATTTCCTACGTGTATGAATCCCCGACCGTGGTTTTATGCATGTAATGACATATTTTTGTAGATTTAAGACGTCGGAATACGTCTCTACCCTGAAATAAATTAACCCACAATTTTTTGCCGAGGAAGGTGCTTTAATACCACTTGTAATATTTCAGTTATAAAATAGTATGCAAAACATAAATAATTATCTAGAAATGGTAGATAAACAATGATATAACCAGAACAACACCACAATAATACCAGAATAACACCAGAAAGAGCACCCCGATTATCGAGAGCAATGTTCACTTACCTCTTCGAGGGGGAAACCTCCAACAAAGTAGCACTCTATTACAATAATATCCAAGATAAGATTTCTCATACCCTCTACTTCTATTTATACTAAATCTATCTATCCAAAAGAACAATCTAGAGGAAGATCCTTCTAGAAGAGGAAGCTTCTATTAGGTCTTCTTACATTTGAGTTATTCTTCCTTATTTCAAGGCCTTATTAATATTGGTCTTTATTACATGGAATTGTATTATTCTACCTACGTGAGGGGCTAGAGAGGTTAGGTCCCTAACATAAGCTCATCATCTACCTTCTTCTTTTCTTTTTCTTGATTAATTATTTCATTCTTTATTCTTTTGATCTCTTCTTGTTCTTTGAGAATTTTCTTTAGTGACATGGTATATCTTGGGTACTTTTCTAGGACTTCCTTGGTGTATTTTTCAATATACTCAAAAGCAATTGAGTAATGTCACATTCCACTGGTAATATCATCTAACTCAGATAAAAAATTATCTTTAAGCTTCAAAAAATCTTCCTCTTCCTCTATAGAATATTTGTCATCTGATTCTACACAAACTACTTCTATATTTTCTCCTTCACTTGTAGAGGAACATTCAACATCATCACACTTAGAATTATTGCAATCAGAGTATTTTGGAGAGTATTTACCTTCATTGTTCTTGATGGAGTTGTTTTCAGTGTCTTCCTTTTTTCCTTGATATGTCTTCTCTAGATTCAACCATAGATCCTTGGTGGAAGTGCATTCTCCCATGCTTTCTTTGACATAACTTGAGAGTCCATTGAAAATTGTCTTGAGAGCTAATGCATAATACTTATTTTCTTCCTTCGGTGCTACAAACTTTCACTTATTCTTCAAGGGAACTGATCCACAAATAACTTCGTTCCAAACACCTACTCTTTTTTCCTTCAAATACTCTTTCATTTCTATTCTCCATGTTGAGTAATCTATTTCATCAAAGAGGGGAACCTCATATGCATGTTCATTCATTTGTTTATCCATGGATCTCCTTCAATATTGTAAGGCTTATGATGAAGGTATTCTCTGATACCAATTGTTGGACACACTGACCACACTGAGAGGTGGGGGTGAATCAGTGTAGGGTTCTTTTTACTCCTTTACAAAACACCTTAGTTAACAATCACCATTTACTCATCATTCATTACTTTCATTTATAGCAAGTTGTATGTAAACATATATAAACAACAAATATCATCAATAAGCCATCACCACAAGGAACACAAAGAACACATGATATATGTATAAGTTTATTTTATATTAAGGATTACAATCCTTGGGGGTTTTTCCAGCAACAACTGAATAAAGAAACAACTACACAAGATAAACAACTCTCAATGCAAGACTCAACCTGCAAATCTTAGCATCAACTGAGAAGAGGAATCAATCCTCAACATATATCAATTTATCAATAGGTACGTTGCCTATTTATACTATAGCCCGTGTATGTACACGGCCTGCCTATACTGCAACACATGTATGTATGTTCCCCGACCCACTATCATCCTGCGTACACCTTCACAACTTTTTCCCTTCAAACTCTTCCTTCCTTTGTCACATCCACTTATGACATGTCACTGCCCAATCTGTACCATAGAAAAAAACACAACCATATCCAATACCATCTAACAGCCTATGCATGCTCCTCAACCATACACCATCACAAAACATGGATATCTCTCAATCAAGACATAAATGAACTACTCAACCAACCAGCTACCATATTCAACAACCATACAAAGAATGCCTCAAGCATTAACATGAGAAAATCAAGACAATATTTACCCATACCAGAACCTCTGTAGTAGATCTGAACCTATAGAGTGTTGATCTGGAACTTGCTTCGGACTTCAAGAACCTGACACCAACACTTACTCAATTCTTCCATGTCTTTCCCAACTGTATGTGCCCTTTCCTCCTTTAGCACATGTATGTACACACCCTGTATCTCTGCAACCCACGCATGTAGGCGCTCTGGCTCACTATAGCTCACACATTCCTTCAGAAACTAGGGTTTCTAAACCTCCAAAACTTTCACCGTCAAGATATCATACTTATGGAACTTCTTATACGACCATGAGTATCTAGAAGGAATCTTTCACCAAAATAGATATTCCATGTGCTCAAGAGATTCACACCCATAAGAGACCCTGTCTTTCTTATTTATACTTCTCCAAGTAGCTTCCTCATCTAACCAACTCTAACCAACTTCCTTATTTTAGGGGCTAACCCACTTCTGACCTCTTGTCCAATTCTAACCCACTTTGTCCACTTCTAACCCACTTCTAGTTGCAACTAATTTATTTTTAATTGTTTTCTTGTTGCAACCACTTAAACCATAACTAACCACTTTGACTTGTCAACATATTCTATGATATTCTAGAACAATTTGACTTCTTTAACCTTCTAGGGGCTTCTAGACAACACATGAGGGTTCTCCAACTTCACAAGGCCATAAGGCTATAACCGTGAGGAGTTATGTGATGTTGCACATATCACCAAAAATGGCATGAAGAGAAGTATCCATATAGATTAGTCTCACTTATAAATTCATGGATTTTCATTACAATATTCTACAATCAATCCTTGGGTTCCTTAACCACACATCTAGGATGACTCAACCAGTTAACCATTTGGACTTCATAAAGTGTCTTCCCATGAGGGATTTCACCATAAGGGGACCACTTTGGAGTTCATCCATTTCGTACTTCCTATCAGCCATGACAAGACAACAATGACCAACCTTTAAATCATCCCATCTATACATCAATCCATGACAATACATCTCTATGACACCACTCATATATTTGACATCAATTATATCTATGACAACATAGGCCATCAATCAAAACATCAATGATACTATGACAAGACATCAACTCTTTGAAATCAATAATTTGACATAAATGGAAACATAATGCAACACTACTATGGGTTTTGTGGGATTAAGAATCCAACACAATTGAAGGAATAGGAATCTGAAGTCCAGAATTACCAAAATTCTCACCAAGGATTTCCCATCAAATGAACCTCATCAATCATTAAGCTTCTAAAATGTTTGAATGGAGTTGTAAATCCCCTCATTAGAAACATCTACCTATTATCTCCACATTGCAAAAAAATGACATCTCAATTGGGGCATTACACGAGAAAATTATGGATTTTCTATGGTAGATTGAGTTGCGCCAAAACCTACCCTGGGTTATCGTACCACAATTAAAAATAAATAAATAATAAAGAGAAAAAAATTCGAGCGACACACGGTGTATTGGTTTGAACTTGTTTTAGGGTGACACATAATGTATTGGCCAAAAATATTTTTCGGACTGATACATTGACCCGAAAAAATATTATTTAACCCCGACATAAAATGACAAGTGAATAAAGTCAAAGGCATGAAAACATGGTTTATATTAAACAATGTAGAAAAGGGAATAAGATGATGTTTTAAGATTTAAAAAGGGGTGGTATACACATGTTTTAAAGGGCATATAATTCAAAATATGAGGTGGAGAATAAGATAGATAGGGGAACCCTCTTAACCCTTTCATTTCCCCCTTTAAACAACGTGTTGGCCCTCTCTCTGTTGATCAATTTTCATTGATCAAAGGTCAAGTATTTTGGCCATACTTCATTTTCTTGTATATCCCACACTTAGCCATTTTTTTCTTTTTCAGGTTGTGGGAACTACACCCAAAATCATCATAAGTCCACAATATCACAAACCCGCAAGTCCCTACACTCAGTCACTTTTCTAAATTTCTTTCTTTATACTTATCCATTTTTTCCATTTGCAGGAGTCCCATTGTGGGAGGTAAACAATGTTTCAAAAAACCAAAACCCCGCAAACCGCAAACTCTCATCCCACATTTCCACTCACCTCAAAATGACCCACATTATTCTACATCATACAAAATGAGAATTATTTTTGGATTGCATATGCAAAAGTCTCCCTATATCTCCCCTTTCATATCCCAAACCCCACAATCCCTCAATCATCATTATGCACTCTCCATCACTCTTTTTCACCTCCATACTTAAACATTTTCCATTCATCCCGGTACATAATAACATTCCCTGAGAACATTTATGATCGTACCCCCACATCAACCAACACATGAGGTGAATTAAAATCGTTATTAATGACATAGTTCTCGTAAATTCACTGCCTTAAATCCAAATCAAATTGTGCAATTAATAATTTTGAACTAAGACCTATATTGTGTAATATTAAGAAAGTACGTGGATAATTAGTAAGGAGATTAAACCTTTGTTGTAAACTCCTACTATGAAAAAACCACCACCTTTTCATTTTAATCATCCTTTTCCAAATATGCTCAACAATAAAAGAGAATTCTATTATGGCGACACTGTAAATACACTAGGACATGAGGATTGTTCATTCCAATGGTTCGAGGCATTTAAATGGTACACAACACTCTCTCTAGAAGAAAATAGTCCAAATAATTTTTGGATTTCTGGAATAGCGTTGGCAGGTTTTATGATGAAGGTATCACATTTTAAGGGGTTGATTCTCTAGTGCATTGAAAATTTCAACAACGAGAAGAGGATAATTCAATTGCAGGGGAATATTCCTATTTCCTTGGCACCCACAATATTCAGAAGGATGCTCAGGCTCCCTGATCGTACAGTGAAATTCAAAGGATCAAAAGCATACACCTTTTTAAAGGCCAACCATGGAGGGATGAATATCTTGTATAGTTTTCTTTTGAAGCCATCAAAATACTATGATAACTCCACCCAGATAGAGGTATGTTCCTTGATATACCCCTATAAAGAGTTCATTTGATTATTTTCTAGAATTATTAGGAAATAATCCACAACCACTATCCCAATATATGTATTGAATGTATTGCACCTCTTTGTCCATGAGAGCATTTTATTTGACTAGGATCGAATTATTTCGAGCGAAGTTTCTTCCAGCTGGTAAATTGATGGAAAAACACAAAATTCTTTATGAGTTCCTACTTGATTTTCACAATTGCATACTATCATATTTTTGAGGAATTTCCTTGTGCAAGGAGTGTTGGTTTTGGAAAAGACCTTGTTTAGTTATGGTACCCTATATTGTGAAAAAACAAAGCCACGTCATTTTTATGCAATAAAAAATGCCTTTCTGTCTACTTTGAAGAAGCTAATTTATGGTCCCACCACATAGAGATTGTCTATAGAGTTGTTTCCTTTTTGGTAGGGAAGGGGGTTTTTGAAACCTTGGATGAATTCAGTTTCATAAGACTATATTGTTTCGAGGGAAAACATCTCTTACTTCCTTTTTATGTGTCGAATAAATTCTTTTTTGTTGAAGTCTACAAATAATACAATTTATGGCCACATTTATTTAACGAGAAGAGAAAAAGGAAGTTCATTACATTTCCCTGGAAAATTGAGGAAATCACTATATAAAGTATTTCCCATTTGGATGAACTTGCTAGCCATTTTGATAATTTCAAGCTAAAATAAGTTCTTGAAATTACAAGATTTGACCCTGGTGACATGTTTATAGACAATTGCATACTATCATATTTTTGAGGAATTTCCTTGTGCAAGGAGTGTTGGTTTTGGAAAAGACCTTGTTTAGTTATGGTACCCTATATTGTGAAAAAACAAAGCCACGTCATTTTTATGCAATAAAAAATGCCTTTCTGTCTACTTTGAAGAAGCTAATTTATGGTCCCACCACATAGAGATTGTCTATAGAAGTTGTTTCCTTCTTGGAAGGAAAGGGGGTTTTTTGAAACCTTGGATGAATTCAGTTTCATAAGACTATATTGTTTCGAGGGAAAACATCTCTTACTTCCTTTTTATGTGTCGAATAAATTCTTTTTTGTTGAAGTCTACAAATAATACAATTTATGGCCACATTTATTTAACGAGAAGAGAAAAAGGAAGTTCATTACATTTCCCTGGAAAATTGAGGAAATCACTATATAAAGTATTTCCCATTTGGATGAACTTGCTAGCCATTTTGATAATTTCAAGCTAAAATAAGTTCTTGAAATTACAAGATTTGACCCTGGTGACATGTTTATAGCACACATGTCTGTAGTCAGTTACGACTTGTCATTTGTTAAGAATACCCAATTCAAGGAAGGTGGGGATGATCAAAACCCCATGGAATCAATCCCTAAGAGAGTTCATGGTGATATCGATACCTTGGTCATCACTAAAAACCAGTACATACATAAGGGTTGAACCATGAGAAGTGGTAACCCTAACCCTAGTTCACCCAACGTATCATAGAGGAGTTATTCAACAAAAAATAGGACCCAAGGAAGAAGTCTTGGACAAAAGAGTTCCCATTCAGGAAATTCTAGTGACATAGGGGATGAAAACCATTCAAAAGGATATATTGGGAAAACACATATTGCCCTTATAACACTCAAAAGAAAAATAAATGAAATTCAAAAAGGAGAGAAGGAAGTTCTAGTACATGAACCTAAATATATGGAAATGGATGTTGAAGTGGAAGAAATCGACTAGGTCGAACAAAGATTGCTAGAAAACATAGAAATAACAAAAGAATTGGCTTGTTAAGAGACATTAGTCTTTGAGGAGGAATCCGTCACATTGCACCACATGACCTTTGACAAAGAATCTAAAAAGTTGTTAATTGAAACAATTAACTTGAAAACATTTTTTTTTTATGAAAAGTGGAACTCTGAGATTGATTTACAAGAGGTGACACCCTCAAAATTCATGCAATTTCACGAAGCTACTAGAGAAGCACTTAAGTCTTCAATTGATGAAATTGAAAAATAAAACCAGGTCTTCAAAGAAAAAATAAAAGAATTAGAAAATTCCTTACTGTTGAAACCTTTGTTTGCTGAGCCAATTGACACTATCCATCCTCCTAATAATTTAGAAGATATGATGCAATTAATTTATAGAGTAAGAAGTACCTCAAAATTATTGACATCCATCCGGCATTATATTGGAGAGAATATCCATTTTTTTTTTTAATCTTTGAGATATGGAAACTAGTTACTAGTTCCACTATACTTTCCTCAAGAATTACAAATTTTGAAGAATATCTCCAAAGGGACCACAAAAACGATGAAAAATTCTACAAGGAAGTTGTCAACACATTTTCTACCAAAATATCCAATATGAATGATATGCAAAGAAGATAGCATAATCTCTCATCTAAAACTCGATTAAGGAAAATTAATGCAGGATGGTTAAAAATGATTGAATGTTTAAAGGAATTACTAGAGGAATGTGATGTCATAAATACCGATATGGGTGACTTATTTTAAAATATTTTTTATTTGAAAAAGGCGTTGAGGGGGCCACATTTGATAATGGATTCAATTCTACTATCTAAAGATCAGTTACAAGGATTCTTGGATGCCCTAAAGACTTTATGGGAAAATGAGTTCAATGAAATAACTGAATACTCAGAAGAGGAAGTAGAAAAGTGGTTGAAATGCTATGTAAATAAGAAAGAAGATGTTGAAGACATGTTGCACGAGATCAATTTTTATATTAAGGACATTGAAAAAGGATTATTCAATGCAATAATTAAGCATGCGACAACAATTTTTCCCATGCAAGAGTATATTGAATTATAGTTAAAGAACGAATTGAGAAAGATAACTAGGCTAGATCAACAAAAAGTGGTCAAAACTTCCACAAAACCTCCATTCAAACACTCTACAAAAAACACTCCAACAAGTGAATGAACATGGTTAATTTCCATCATAGTAAGTCAAGTAGTCATATTATTCATTTCCCTTCTCAGTTAGTGTTGGAACATCAAGCATTGATGGTTCATCACACATCTCCTGGATTCAGTTGGTTGAGAGGTCAAAAGACACCTAGATACATTCGGTTGAACGATCAAATAATACACTACATCAGTCGGTCGAGTAGTCGATATGTGTGTTGATCAGACAATTGACCAATAGTCGAAGATAGTCGGGAAGTGGATCGACCAAACCAACAATCGACCATGAGTTAGATGCATAGGTAGTTTGTTCGAGCATCCTTATCGAGCCAACTCAATAGCGTAGATTTAGCGGAGTCAACCTTAACAACCGATGATTACATGTGGAAAAGATCTTTCAGATTCTATGGAATTTTGTTTGATCTTGAGGCTATAAATAGCAGACCCCTTGGGTCATTATCATCATGTAAAAAATATATCATGTAGATAAATATGTTCAATATGCAATATGATTCTCTGATCACAGTGTGCTTTTCTTAAGTGTTGTAACGATGTCTTTAAACACCACCCTCTGTCTTGAAAAGTTTTGTTCCTCTTTGATTATTTGCAGTGTTGTGTTTTTTTTTATTTCATGTCGTCTTCCACCCTATTCCCCAACATGGTACTAGAGTCGATGGTTTAAAATCTTGACCTGTTATCTGTAAACCTTGTTGAGTTGGATTTGTTATGTGATTGACTCTGGGTTGGTGGTTTATTGATTAACACTTATTGAAACTGATCTTTTTCTTTCTATATATCGAAGATGGATTCAAACATTGATATTGTTTTTTTGAATGGATCAAATTATGTAGTATGGGAACCATATATGGAAATCCTATTGAAGATAAAAGAACTATGGAAATATATGAAGATTTTGATTCCAGATCCAACAAATGATCATACTAAGTTTGTTTTTGATGGAAAAAAGGATGAGGCTATAGGGGTGATCAAGACCTATATCTCACAAGATATTCGATTTCACATCAGTGGAATTGACTTCCCTCATCAAGTCTAGAAGAATCTAAAGTCATTGTTTGAACGAGTCGACGAGATCCATGCCATGCATTTGGAGAAAGAGTTGATATCTCTCAATCCTCATTATTTTGATAGAATGGAGGACTATTTTGTGTGTCAAAGAAATCCAGTTGAAATTGGGCGAATGTGGAAAGAACTAACAAAACAAATATGGAAAACTCATCGAGCTGGTCCTAATTAATTTGATAACACCACTCGTCTTGTTTGTGTCAACCTTCCACACCAACTAGCAAGCACACAAGGAAGATGGTAATGATTACACCTTTGCGTATTTTTGTGGTATTTTCATTACTGATTAGTTTCATAGACTACTTGAAGAAGGAAAGCTTGGTGGTAAACAACATGCCCACTTTCTTAAGGGAAAAAGAAAGATGGATCCCAGGGATAGAGTATGATTTGATGCATCTTCATAGAAACATGCATATCACGAATTGAAACCTAAAGGGTAGACATATGCACCTCATGGAAGTTGAAATAAGAATACATGTCAGTATTCTGGAAAGAATGGACATGTAGAGAAAGTCTACTATAATAAGTGAGACAATTTCGAGGAGCAGGTTAAATGCCTTGAAGGAGATGTGTACGTTGTACACTGATCGACTGATAATTTCACCTTCCAAGTCAGAACTTCTCACGACTTGTTGTCTCATTTTGCGTAGAAAAAATGGGTAGTTGACTATGGGTGCAATCACCACATGGATAAGGATGCATTGTTCACATGGTTGAATGAAGCTAAGGATAGGAAAATATATATTGCTGATGTTTTTTCTCTGAATGTTTCTAGTCAAGGTGATGTTACCTATTGACATGGGAAAATTTTCGATGTCTATCTTGTACCATCTGTCAATGCCAATCTATTGTATGTTTCTCAGTTAACAAAGAAAAGTAATATTGTTGATTATTTTCTAGATTGGTTCTATGTTTGTGATTTGAGAAAGACAATTTGATTATGATTGACGAGATTGTTGATTTGACGGAAAATTTGTACAATTTGTTTGACACAACTCAACCTAACATTGGACCGACTGCACTTGTTACTCACAGTAATGAGAGAATTCGAATTTTTCATGAGTGAATTAGACACCTAAATTTCCAAAGTCTATAGGCACTGGAAACTCAAAATATGGTTGTTGGTTTTCCAAAGGTGTTCCCCCTTGAAGGAGTCTGTAACGGTTATGTTCTTGGGAAACATTATCAGGCACCATTTGAATATGGTAAAGTGTGGTGAGAAAAAAAACTATTGAAGTTGGTTCATAGTGATGTTTGTTGCATCAATATACCTTCACTGGTAGGTGCAAGGTATATTTTGACATTCATTGATGATTTCTCTTGTTTCCCATGGGTCTAGTTTTTGAAAAAAACAAACCTTGTCTTTGAAAAGTTCAAGGAGTTTAGAGCCTTTGATGAAAATTGACGTGGCCAAACCATCAAGTTCTTGATATCATAAAATGGTGGTGAGTATGTAAATAGAACTTTTGAATAATACTTGGTTTGACCTGGTATTCACTGGTGATGGTCGGTTCCTCACACACCTCAGTAGAATGGCGTCGTAGAATGAAATAATCTGGAGTTAGTTGAAATGGATAGATGTATTTTGTAGGATAAAGATCTTCCTCATTGCTTATGGGATGAAATGGCACATTTTGAAAATTATCTACTCAATCACATCTCCACTTGAGTTGTTCCTTCCATGAATCTAGTCGAACGATGGTGTGGAACCAAGTCTTCAGTTGGCCACCTCTATGTTTTTGGATGTGTTTCGTGGGATCACATTTTTTATGATTGCAAAAAGAATTTGGATGCAAAGATTCATTATTGAATCATGATGGGATACTCTGAAGAGTCGAAATCCTATCGACTATTTGATCCTGTCAAAAGATAAATCATTATCAAACCAAATGTACAGTTTTATGAGAAGTATTCTGGAATTATGTTTTTGAATGCCTCCTCTGGATTGTTGTAGGATGATCCTTTTGACGTTGTCTCCAAGACTAATTCTCATGTTCCATACTTTAGTCCTTCGACTAGACAGTCGGAAATTGTTCTTGTTTCCATTAGACCATCAACCTATGATTCGACTAGTCTGTCATCCTCTGTTTTGACTGGTCTGCCGACTTCTGATCAACCTACTGAAGTGAATGGTATTTCACATGTTTATTGTCTACCTAGATAGGATGTCAAGATAATTGAAGTTTCTAGAGATGATGCCGAGGATGTTTCCTCTAGAAAACAAACTCGAAGTCAAAAGTAAAATGCCAATGTTTCATTGATGACTTGTGTACTTGAAACTTCTGATATCGTTACCTACTCAGATGCCAAAGGATGACCTGAATTGGAGTAGGCCATGTAGATATAAAATGATTATTTTTCAAAGAATCACACTTGGCAATTAGTTTTCCAACCGCAAGGAAAGAACATTGTGAAGTGTCAATGGGTATACCAAACCAAATTTACCTCTGAAGGTGTTGTTGAGTGACGTAAAGCATGCCTAGTTGCGAACGAATTTTCTCAACACGAAGGCATCGAATACACTAAAAACATTTCCTTTGTTGCAAATATGAACTTAGTTCAACTGATTATTTCCCTTGCTTATTATTTTGGATGGAAAATCCATCAGATGGATGTGAAGAGTGCATTTCTTCATGGATACCTATATGAAGAAATTTTCATGGAACAACCACCTAGATTTGTGACAAATTCTAACTTAGTTTGTTGACTCAAAACGTCACTTTATGGTTTGAAGTAGGCTCCTTGAGCTTGGTATGATAAGATCAAAAGTTTCAAACATTGTGAATATGATAATAGCTTGTATGTACTCCATACCAATGGAGACACCTTGATTATCGTTGTATATGTCGATGACTTACTTATTATTGGAAATAATACTGATCTCATTCTTAGATTGAAGAAAAAACTTGCTGACTCGTTTGACATGACAGATCTTGGTACTTTGCATTATTTTCCGGGTCTTCAAGTATTACCACTATGTGATGCCTTTTCCATTTCTTAGTCTAAATTTGTGATGGATCTATTGACTAATTTTAATATGGCTGACTGCAATCCCTTTTCTACTCCTTTTCAGTCTGGAGTAAAGCTTACCAAAACTTTTCAAACACTCGTAGTTGATGCTACACTTTATAAAAAACTAGTTGAAAGTCTTATTTATCTTACTATTATTGGAGAAATCTCACCAGTATGGTAAGTAGATCTACCTATTGATCCTAGACAGATAGTTGGGATATAATTCTACAGGTTTCCTAGACTCAAGAAAATGGATTCAGAATCAACCTAAGGAGTGATAGAGATAACATACCTTTCAATTTAGGTTGTCCTTTGTATATCCCAACTGATGCAGATCTAAATTTATAGCTCCAATATCTGCAACCTGCTTCCTACACACAAAAGATAATTAATGTCTTTCTACATCTCTACTTGGTGTTATAATATTAGATCTAACTTGAATATAATCTGATCTATAATGGAATAAACTAGATCTACACATTTGCACATCAATTACAAACATTTTTAGGAGAAAAAACAATGATATATTAATGAATATAGAAGAAATACATCAAAGTTTCATACCTTGAATGATGATGCAATTCCTCTTTGGATCCTTTTGTTGATATTATGGTAGCTACGGGAGGTATTTACCTCCACGTGTAAACCTGACAAGGATAAAATACTTTGAGAAGCAAGAAGAAACCCTAATAAGTTAACTAATAACCCTAGAGGACTTGTCGGCTCAAGAAGATAATTTATATTAGGTTATTAGCCTCCAAGAGAAGAAATCAGCTAGAAATAATAATATATACTGAACAGACAGATACCCAGAATGAGAAGTCAGCCCAGGTAGTTAGCCAAAATTAGTATAAATATAGGAGGCCAGTTCTCATTCTGGCAGGCAGTCTCAGAATTGCAGAGCAACAACTTGTGCACACTGCAGTGCCCAGTCTTGTGCACAGGTTTGAGGAGAGTTTCCATTACAACTGCTGTAGCTAGCAAATCACATTTGGCTTGGAATATCTCTTGGCTAGGGTTTGGAACATCTAATCAACTCTTGTTGGTGCACTATCATTAGGGAAAGGTGCACTAACCTTTTTTTAGCTATCTAGCCTAGGGTTTGCTTCTAGAGTGATTCTCTGTCAAGGTTAAGGTGCTCGAAGGGTGGCTTCAACCTATGGTTGGGTGACAATAGAGATATTGTCAATGGTAAAATGAGCACATCCATTTTATTCTAACAAGTTATGGTTCCACACCTCCTTCATTTAGTCTAACCGCTGGAAGGAAACATAACCAAAAGGATATTAAGCTCGTTGAAGAACTGCCACTAGGGTTTCTAGCAGGAGCAGTCACCAAAGCACTACCGCTAGGGTTACTAGTAGGTGCAGTTGCAGAAACCCTAATCCTCTCTTTGAGACACCTTAAGTGAAGAGATTGACCTAATCTCTAGACAGATTAGTGTTCCCTAGCCTAACACATCTCCTGGTACTCTCAGCAAGCCAAGACGTCAAAGTTTGAGTTTGTGGTCAAATCTAGGGTTTGACCAAGTCAAAGCAGCCATGACTTATTCTATGAAGTTAGAGAATAAGTTAGATGGAGACTCTAACTTTAGAGCATGGAAGACAAGGATTTACCTCATCCTTGCCAAGAATAAAGTGTTGGATATCGTGAAAGGAAATATCATGGAACCAATGTTTGAAGAAGGAAAAGAGAAGGAACCACATAACATTGCAGTTATGGAGAAGTTCAAAGATAGTGACATCAATTCCATGAGTATCATAGTGGACTCTGTAAAAGACCAGTTTATACCCTACATCTCTCATCTTGACTCATCGAAGAAGATGTACGATGCCCTAACAAACCTCTTCTTAGTCAGAAACATTGGACAAGTCATGAGTCTGAAGAATGAGCTTTGTGACATGAATATGAATGATGATGACAACATAAAATCATACTTTGTGAGAATCTCTCAGTTAAGAGATCAACTACAAGCTATTGAAGAGATCATTTCAGAGAAGGAATTGGTAAACATAGTACTCAATGGTCTTCCCAAGACGTGGGATGCATTTATTGCAAGAATGAACACAAGAAAGGAGTATCCGACATTTGAAGAAATTTGGACTTGCTGTGCTCAAGAAGAATCAAGGATCAATGCAAAAGAGAAACCCCAAAATAAGTATGGTGATCAAGCCTTCACAACAAGATTCAAGAACTTCAGGAACAAAAGGAATTTTGTCTCAAGGAGGAAGCCAAATCAAGAGAAAGACATTTCAGAAATACAATGCTTCAACTATCGAAAGTATGGTCACTACAAGAGTCATTGTCCCAAGTTAAGGAAAAGGAAGGAGAAACATGAAGCATCAGTTGTTGAAGAAAAGGAACCTACAAATAAGACTAAGAAGGATGAAAGAGACTTCTTCTTCTAAAGGTAACAATACTCTTCTTATTTCTTGTACATATCTCGTTTGTATTGTCTTTGTACATATCTTGTAAATTCCAAGAAGAAATATACCTATGGAAGAACAACAATATAAGGATTGATATCATTAGATAATACACATGAAAGGATGAAATACACCGAATCAATCATGAAGAGACTCAGAAGAAGCAAAGACAGAAAGAATTCAGAGAAATAATTATAATGTTTTTGTAGAAGACAACAAGACGGAAGCGTGGAATCTGTTAGACAAAGAGAGCCAATTATATATTGTAGAAGACACTAAGGATGAAGACGGAAGCATGGACTCTGTTAGATGGAGGGAGCCGATTATATGGACTCATACATGAAGAAAGGATTAGGAGGGAGATAATCCTATGATCCATTAAAGATGATGAAGTATATATCCATGGTAGTAGCCATGAAAGATAGTATGTGTCCAGTTCAACCTCAGAAGAAGTCTTGTTCGAAGAGAAGCCTTAAAGTATCCCTAGTTTTCCATCCACATCTGTGATCCTATGATGAAATAAAGAAATGGAATCTTTAGGGCATGGAATCTATAAGAAACTCCATGGACCCAAGAACTAAAGAAACACATCAGGAAGAACATGAAGATTCTAAGAAAGAAAGAGAAGCTAGAACAACCAATCATTGTATTAAGAATCACAAGATTACTATCCTGATATGAACTCAATAAAAGAAATCAAGAAGAGGAACTGAAAGTCATGATGAAGAAAAATGTATGAAAGACTTATGAATGAAAGAACTGCAAGATCTAGAACTAGAGATTCACTCAGATGGAGGGAGAAGACTATGATGATTACTCGTTTCAGTAAACCAAACATATCTTTACATGAGTCAATATCCATGAGTTGGAGTTCTACATCAGATAAATTCAAAGAATGTTCTCAAGAGCAATTGAGAAAATAGCATATGAAGAGCAATTTCAAGACTTTGAGGCACACCAGAAAGAGACCCTTGTATGCAGATGGAATAAAATAACTTGGTGGAGAACCTCCAGTGCACAGAAAAAGTGTGGTGAATATTTCCTATAACATCAAGATGATTACTCAGTAGATCAGATCTCATGACGACAGAAGAAGTGCCACTTGGATATGCTCCAGTTTTCCAACAATGATATACTCTATTGATCAGAGCTACATGAAGCCTTCAAAGAAAACCAATGTTCCAGACCAAAGTACATTTGAAATCAAGCATTACATTATCCATGATGAAGTCCACAAAGGAGAAAGTGGTTCTCCAATACATATCTCCACATATGAGCAGATAAGCAGACATTTTGGTAAAGCTACTATCCAAGATGAAAGAGTTTGCGTACTCAAGTTGGAGCTCATGGAGATGACTTCCTTATTGAAAAAAAAAAGAGATGACTCCCAGGTTTGGAGGGAGCACTGAAAATATTATTGAGGACATTCATTTTCAAGATTGGAAAATAGTCCAGCTTGGACAGATTCTTTCCTGTTCGGAAAGTGGATTGATATTTCTGACGGACAATGATTTCCCATTGTGGTTAACATGGGAAATGGTCCAGATTGTTGATGTATCATAGAC
>SNQJ01S0134397.1:22636-36290 GCA_010110895.2 Picea sitchensis
AAGAAAAAGCATTCCATGGTTTTCTCCCGATTTGGGTTTCCACGTAAAACATTGGTGTACTGTGTATGTGTGTGATTTTTTATTTCTTACTTCTCATTATTGGATAATAATTCTACACTGATATAACATTTGAAGAAAAAGGATTATAGTTATGCTATTACTGATTCACCACCCCTCTCAGTAATCCAACAATTTTCTCCATGGGTGGATGGATGCAAAATAGAGGCCAAATAATACAAGAGGTGGATGGCCAAGGGATATTGCAATAATGGTAAGTGGTACCTGGGAAAACAACAAAGCAGTGGAGGGACGTATGACACAAACAAAAAATGCATAGGTGACCATTAAGAAACAATAATAAAAAAATTGGAACCCCCTTGGGATATTTCCAGAAAATAGATGAAGAGAGAAGAATGAAGCTCAATCATCAAGTCATGGTGGGGCTAAAGGAGGGCTCCGAGGCCTATAGGAAATTGCAGCATGTGCATTGAATGGCTCAGAGTGATAACTATGGCACCCATGAAGGGTAGGAACTACTGAACAAGTTATGGCATGCAAAAGGAGTGGCTAATGTTACAAATTGACGATATTGAACCTAAGGTGGTGTAATGGTAGAATGGATGGTTAATAATGCAAAATAATAAAAGTAGGGAAAAACCTATCCCTATATGCCGGTTTGGAAAACCCGTACCTCAAGTTTAGTGGATGTCACCATCTTCATAAAAAAGTCCCTTTAATATTGTTAAACATTGGAAAACTAGATGTCAAGGTCAATTTAATAAAAAATGGCATTAAAATAACAATAAGCTCAAATAATTAAAAGGAATCCACTAACTTTGTCTCAATGTGAAAAAATAATTGTGTTTCCCAATAAGTTATAAAAAGAAACTTACCATGGTAAAAACTGATTCTTCATTGCAAAGAGAGGTGAGTGGAGAACTTTGGAGGAAATCCCTCCTCCAAGTGTAGGTGTCTAGAGCTCATTGTTGAGGATTGGCTCAACGATTCAACTTGTCGTCAGATCTAGGTAAGAAATAGGAATCCCGTCTTCATTTCCTTTGTGTTTTTCATGTATTTTAGTGGGGAAATGGGCAACCCACAGGCCCTATTAGCTAGTAGTCGAGAGGATCGATTTTTGGTGGCTCATCATGTGTCTCTTCATATGTGTCATGCAACCCATCACGTGACACCTATAGGTCATCATGTGATGACCCATGAATGTGCCTTGACTCATGAGGTCACGCGCAAAGGGTTTCATATGTGTTGTTTGTTGGGCCGTGTTTTGGGAAAGTTTTTCCTAAGGGGTTTCTTGTGTTTATGTTTCTTGGATGTGTGTAGGTAACTAGACAAAATGATTGAGTGGAAAGAGAGATCCCATGAGGCTAATGAATTTCTTTCCCAAGGAGATGTAGTGACCTTGAAAACTCTCCAGTAATGTGGGTTGTTGAAATTATTCTAGTGTCTGCTGCTAGTATCCCATGAGTACCTATTGCACCAACTGGTTCATTACTAGGACCCTGCCCAGGAATGATCTATTATCTTAGGTAAAGTGTTGTAGTTGGACATGGATGATGTGTACTTCTGTATTGGATTGTCCTAGAGGGTTATATTTTGGTGGGTAGATTATTCATTAGGTGGAGATGATCGCTCCATGATTAAATTCATTGAGCAATATTGTTGCTATGGGTTTGGTATGGGTCCCATAAAATGAATGACAATATCCCAATCTAATACATTATAGATTTTCCGCTCCAGACCATCCTATTTTGCATAAACCATGTAATCGATAGGACCACATTTAATAATGAATAAAAATATGCAGGTGGAACTGATGTTCCTAGAGTCGACATAATTTAGCTGGTGTGAGGGAGTCTTAGCTAACATGAAGACCCAACTGTCTCGATGCAAGAAGAGAAAATATAAACAGTTCAGGTATGGTCCTTCTGGTGACGATTTTCATGGAGTGGTTGCCTCAACTGAGGCTTGAGATAGTGATGGGTAATCCAAGGCCTCAATATCTATGAATAAAATTTTGGAGTGAGTACATGGGAAGGGTACTGGGGGGACAACATCTAGGTTGCTACGAGACTAGTTTTTCCATTTTGTGGCATCACTAGATCATTAGTATCTAGGATTTCCCCTATGCGGGGACCGACTTTCGATAGGATCTAGACCTTCTGCTCCCCCAGGGCAAGACATGGGGCCCCAATGGTAAGTATATATATATATGGAAGGTATATTTGAAAGGTGAAAAATAACTGACACAATTTTTTTTTTATCGCAGATGTAGGACCAGAGCATCTAGCGGGATGGGGCTGACGTTATCGTCGGAGCAACGATGAGGAGTCATCATAGAGGGAGGGAGGTGGCAGTAGTGAATATTTTCATCGTTTTTGGCACAACTTGGATGGGATGACCATGGGAGTCCCCCCCATGCTAGATGATGAGATGTCATTGCATCTGCAACGACACACGGAAGGTGTGTCTTGCCCATTTTTTCGACTTCTTCGGAAGGTGGCTCAGGTAGTCTTATGCTACCTGTTAGAGTCCTATATTTCATAGTATCATATCGTGATTGAAATTTCTTCCTTCGGTAATTTTATGTTGTAAATAATATTTCATTCTGCAAACGATTTCCAAAAGATAAAAAAAAAAGATAAAAAATAATGAAAATGAAAAGAGGGTATACAAGAAAAGAAAAGAAAAGAAAAAGGAAAAAACAAAATAAAATAAAAAGAGAAAAAAAGAGAAAAACAAGAAAACCCCATGAAAAGAAAAATAAGTTTGGAACATACAGTCTAATCATGATCAAACATTTTAAATTGTTGTTGTTAGGTCAGAGAATAAGTTTGGCCAAATTAATTAATCTAACTTAAAGTAGTTAGGTAGAGGAATAAATTAATCCAATAGTTTAAGTTGGATTAATAAGTTAGATGCATAGGTTAGAAAATATATTAGGTGATTTTTTCCTTTATAAAAAAAATTGAAAAAAGTTTGCACATTATAATGCACCATAAAATGTTGAAAATAGGTTAGTTTAGCATAGGAAAAAATAATTAGAATGCCAGGATTTAAAAAGATAACTTTGGCTTTATGACACATCTATTTTGTCCAAAATTCGGAAGTTGACAAGACATTTTGTCTTGTAGCGCTTAATATTCGCGAAAATATCCATCGGAAGCACCATTCTATACCCGATCGACGACCCTCAACCACTTCTCCCCCCGACCTACCTACCTTTATCAGCGGAGGGGGGGTCTGAAAAGAAGTTTTCGCCACTGTGGTCATACCTAACATGGCACATCCTCAGTGTTTCACACCCCCTCTCCTATTCTCATATACTGTTGACGCCCTCCCCTGCCCCACCCCCCCTCTGAAATCTGCCTAACCTAACCCCGATACCATTCACTCTCCCCTCCACTATTACTCTTTCCTACATGAAACATGTCCCACACTTTATACCCATTAGCCAATTAAACCCCTCCCCATGATTGTTAGTTGTCCCATAACGGTCCCACACCATAACCGATATCCTTGTGCATATTAAAACCCCATGTTTTCATCTTGTTACAGTGTTTGCTGAGTAAGACCCCATGAAGACCGCGCCAAGATAAGATGTCAAATTTCCACTGCCATCTCTCACCATCAACATGTGAATATTTCTTCCAGTAATTACAACATCGCCATCCTTTACTGTTGATTCTGTCAATTGTAGCTCCCAAGGTCAAGCCTACTGACACATCTAAAAACCCAATGATTCCCCCTCCCATTGACCTAGACCACATACCTCTAGCAAACATAGACTAAAAGGTTGCAGAATCGAGGTGTGAATTCAATGTTTTTGAATTGCACTCTTGATTGGAAAATATTTTCCTCGACGAGAGCGATGAAATTGGACTCTGGGAGTCCAATTTTCCCCTTTATATGTTTCCTCAGACTTACCATTTCCTGAAATTTGTCCTCAGATGTCAAGCCAATTATTTTCCAGGTCAAAGAGACATTGCCTCCCCCACAAGTGAAATACTATTTACAATTACCTCTGAAACCATTGACCAAATGTTACAAATCCCTAAAAATGACTCAACCACCCCGTTCTCTGTCGAAGCCCTAAATGACCTGTACCAGAAATTAACCTTTCCCCAAAGAGCCCAGATTTTTGAGATCTTCCTCCCTGAAGATGCCCAATTGCCCAAGAAAAATCCACCATACCCCTCTTTCATTTTTACAATGAAAGAAAACCATATCATATCCATGATATCATATATGTTAGGTTATTACTCTGATGAATGGGTATATGAACCTATTCTAGGTTTTCTGTCCATTTTCTCTACAGAAGAAAAAGTTGTTGTGAAATTCAATTTCTGACAGTGTTCATGAACAATTCCTTAAGTTTCCCACTGAAGGAATGTTCAAATATTTGTCAATGTTGGTTTATATGTTCTTATTTTATCAGCAAGACATGTTTCCTTTTGCACTTCGGAAGTTAAATAAGCAAGGAGGCCCACAATCATTCATATTCTGGACCACATTGGTGAGGAAAAACTCAACAAAGTACAGTTTCAAGTATTTCATTGACTAATTCATCCACCCAACCACTTGTTTGTTGAACAACACCATAGAACCCATTATTAGTGAAGAAATTCATAAGGTTTTTCACCTATCTGATAAGGCCAAGATAGGTGACTAGTATTTATACCAGAACTATATAGAGATCAAGGTGTATGGATGTGAGCTTCCACCTTACAAATTTCCTAAATACCTCTCAATGAGGATTTTTTCATTGGGGTATATAAGGCAAATGATAAATTAAGATGAAATTCATTTTGTAGCAGCTAAGAAGAAATCCCAATTTAGAATCAAAACTCAGATTGGGCCTTTCATTTGCAACAACAGAGCAACAGGTGAAGAAGCAAACAACCTTTTGAAACAGATGAAGTTTCGTTTGAGCTTCACTTGGTCATATGACCCATTTGGCATCATTTCTGAACTCAGAACCAAACAAAATACCATTCCTTATGTGCACACATAGAGACAAGAGGTTGAAAGGTATATGAACCAGGCTGACTGGGAATAAAATACCTTGCAAGAACCAGAGGAGAATCATATCTCTATAACCACTTCACAAACCACTACACCTCAAAACAAATCAGATAAAATATCAAGGAAGAAAGTTTCTCCTTCAGTCAAAAAGGTATGAGCTGAAGATTTTCAAGTATATAGAAAGAGGAATAAAACCAACCATGCAACATATTTTACTAAAGAAGGAGAATTGCAGTACACAATAGTTTTGGAAGGACCACATTCTTCAACCTAGTCAGATAGTTTGTTTATATGTTCTCCATCATCACCATCCTCTCAAATAAATCTAGACACAACTCTGACAGCTGAATCAGTTCATGGAACAAAGACAAGTTCGATGTTTAAGCCAGAGAGGAGAAACAACTAAGCAAATTCAAAGAGACAAGTCATCAACAACTTTTTCCAAATCAGCACTAGAAATCTGAGCAGATCTACAAGATTACTATATTTTGTAATTTTATATTCAATTAGTTTAGATATCCCTCCAAAATATCCTGATCATTTATGACATGATCTGATGTAAACAATTGTATAAATACTTCTCTTTTCGAAGTATTGAGGGTTGAGTTTTGGCATCCAAGAAACCTACTACATATCATTCAAGAGGATCAACCACTAATAAAAAACACTCTTTCATAGGATTCTCGTGTTAGAGTGTTGGTGACGTTTTTCTCTCTTTGTTTATGTTTTTCATTATTTGTTATCATTTTATGTGTTTCCAATTCTAATTATTCAAAGAAGGTCAAAGAACATAATTTATCTCAATATACTCTATTTATGGTTTTTGAATGATTTTTATGTTTTTCAACTGAAATCAAATAAAATAATTCTTAATTTCTCTTTTTCTTGGTGGAATTCCCTCTCATTTCTTCCCATTCACCTCATCTAAATTACCATATCCAAACAATTTTACTATCCTTCCCTGTGAAGAAACTTTATAAAAACTGAAAAATATCCCTATCTTAAAAGACAGACCCCACAACCTAATGGAAATTTAAGCATTCAATCAACCCAATATTTCAAACAAACAAACAAACCATGAACTTTCATAAATAGCCTAATACTCTAAATCAAACATGTCTAAATCCTACAGAGAGATCCCTCTCTGAAGCTGGCAGGGCTAGATCCCAGCTTCCAAAGTGGTTTTGTAGTTACCTCTATCTTTTCTTCTACAACCTCTGAAAATTATAGAGTTATAACACTACCATGGAATTCAACATTAGGATGACTAGCCATGGTACCCCTATTTTGTACTATACACATGTATTATCATGTTAGTAGTTTTTGTATTAGTAGACCAGTAGAGCCTCAAATTTTGTATGTGCACCTCAATTTTGAAGGATGTAACACACTTTATATATATACTAATTACAGATGTCTACTTGATGTGATTGATAACCCATGTGTAGGTACATGCATGATAAAACTTAATTTAATGAGACAAATGCCAATCCAACACATAATTAGCCAATGAATCAACCAACATTATTAGACCCTCTTAAAACATGACAATACTCAATGTACTCAAAGTATTRTTCAAGAAGGTGAACCAACAAATACCTATGAAATAGGATGAGATGTTTGATGCTATATGTGTGATTCAACTGTGAGACCACTAGATGGGAGTCCATCTTGACAACTAAAGGATGTATTCCCAGGGCGAGAGCCTTGGAAAACAATTCAGTGGAAACATTATATTTTTCATTGTTATTAGTTGCAGGACCAAGGTATACACCTCTTGAAATCACCAACTCGTCAGTGGGAGAGAATATCACCCAAGCGGAGGAAGCTACATTCTGGGTACTATGGTTGGCACCATCAACATATCCCATGTAGATGGAGGAGGATAATGAAATCTGAAAACCAAGCATAAATCATGATAAGAAGCTAACCGAGACATTTGATCCACATAAAAAGAAAATCACACCACTCTAAAACAAAAACACACCTATGTACAAAGAATCATGTGGCCTGAAGGCCCAAGCATAATACTTCTTGAGGTAGAGCCCATTGCAATGCTCCGAAAGAGGATTTCCATCATAATCAACCAACTCGTAGGCCCCTCATTTCAAGAGACACTTAACAGTGTAGGGAATATGCAAAAGGGGTTTGAATTTACCTGCACCTAGAATGTCATGGTCTTGATCATAAAACAAGATCAATCCACCCTCTAAAAAGACACGAGGATGGACACATTTATCATACTAGGGTTTAACATGTTTCTTGTGGGGTTCATTAGGGAATGTAGCATCACAACATTTTTCATCAATTTGGACCAAGTACAATATATGCTCCTCCTCAATGAAGGTGTTAGGTAACTGTTGTGGTGGGAAATCCCCCTACAAACTAGCATTTAGGGTTATATTATGCATGCAGATAAGGCTGAAAGAATCCTACTTTCTACCATCGTCCCAGACCTAATCCCCATTTATTTTAAGAAAATACATGGTTGAATTAACATACGTTTTTCCGGATGTTCGATGTCAATCATTCTTCATGCTTGATCACTTGCTAGCATCTATCCTCCCAAGACTGACCTGCGTACAAAACAAGCAACAAACACTACATGCATTTGTTCTACAGATGAATGGGTTAAATATTCAAACATATATTCACTAAACTATGAAGAACTCATATAGTGGGACGGGAAAAACATTTCTTTATTATTAACTTTAATGAATCAACTTACAATGTCAAGACCAGCCACCGCTCCGCGAAACTGATCCCGGGGTCCTCTTCAAATGTCCTCGAATTTCTTTGCTCTGTATCTCTCTTTGCACAAGGATGGCTAAAGGGTTGGGACAATGGGAATATGCAATTGGGTAGAGTTTCTTTACCATTAATATCCTCCTTCAAATGGGACCCCTACACCGTCTTTTATAGGCTAGAAGGAGCTACGTATTTGGTTGAACCCTTGACCATGCATGGCCGGGAGTTTTAGTTAACTCACCCAAAGCTATGTTTTTCATCGACAACTTTCCTTTTTTCGTGCTTTTGTAGGTACACATGGGCTGTTTTAGGTTAGCTAGCATGTACACACATGCAGTAATGGAGTAGGGCGCGTGGGCCCTTATAAAAGAGGTTTTTTAAAGAGTTGTTCAGTAGTTTTTTGGAAAAGAAGGAATCTAAGATGGATTGATGCCAGGTAAGCATGTCTGGTGAAAATTAGGGTTATAACAGATTCCCCCTAATGTGTGAGGTCATAAGAGCATCTGATGGCCGAAATACATTAATAATCTTCACTGATGTGCCAAACAATTGAACATACATTAATAATCTTCACTGGCGTCATCTGCAAAATAACAATTGTCTCACCGAGGTGAGCATACCCATGCTCGGGATAAGCTAGAATCATGGATACCAATCAAATACACTATAGATCCATGTATTATAACTCTATAAAGAGTAGCCACGAACAATACACAACGGAACTACATCTCGAAATCAAAAAGATATACATATAAATTACCCATGTTCTAGAAGCTGATACGGCTTGATGGCTGGAGATGAGGTCTTCCAAGCTTGAGAAACAACTTCAAAATCTTCAAAACTCAAGGTAGTAGTGTAATATGAGTGTATGACTACACTACCCAGAGGTCTTTGACGACTCATTGATCATGGACTAGATAATCTTGATGATCAGACTGAAGGCTTCGTTGATTTCGAACAAGGACTTGATTGGACATTCAGGATGGTCGGGTATGAGGGAAAGAGACAAACTGTAGAGGGGACGAATCAGGCTTGATGACAAACTTCCCTTGGACAACAACACGACAAATGATGAGACTTAGGTAGCATGGCATTAACATAAGTTTACGAGGCAGGAGGCAACACAAACTCTCCATATGTTTGGAATAATAACCAAGCGGAGGAGTACATAACTCTATGTAGCGAGAAAAGATTCCTAAGTTCATATTAAACCCTAGGGTTTGATGAACAAATGGATAGGTTTTCTTTATCCAAGGGCGACTCATTATGCTGCCAATAAAGAAAATACTTTTCCCTTCCTCTTTCTGGGGTATATTTGATTTTTTTTTGTCTTTTTCAATAATTTTGGAAAATGAATAAAAGAATGTTACGTTACAAAGGAGAATTGAGTGTCGCAAACATACTAGTTCCAAGCACATGGAACATAGGGATGTTTAGGGAAAATAGACATATGCAAGAAAAGGACACTCGGGAAAAATCCTCCAGGGGCAAAAGGTGTCAAGACGTAGAGGCAAAATGCTACAGGGCTTGCGTATAAGGCATGCCTCAGATGGTTCAGTTGAGAGCAACATGGAGCCGACATTAGTCCAAAGACATGGGTATGCAAATGCGATTAACAAACACACAATGGTAACATCCTTCGATGTAAGTTTAACGAGCCCAAAGAAGGTAAGATCGATGGTTTTTCATATTTAGAGAGTCTGAAAAAATGTAAAAGGAGACTCCATTGGGGTACCTTTTTCAAAGGTAGTCTAGTCGGTTCGAAAAAGGGGTAAACTAGCACCGACAAGACGTCTATTCAAAACCATTTTAACGAGTGTGATAAGGACAAGATCACTCGACCATTTTTTTTTTTTAAGGAGTCTGAAAAAACCTTAACTATGGACTCCGTCAAGAATGTTCTTCTGGACTAGTTTAACGAGTGTGAAAGAATAAGGTCACTCGACGATCTTTTCAATTTTAGGGAGTCTAAAAAGAGCTTAACTATGGACTCCGAGGGGGTTCCTTTTTCGTAAGTTTAGTCCCTCAGGCCCGAAAAAGGGTTAAAATTATACCTGAGGGTACTCTTCTAGAGAACTGAAGTTCCATAGAGTATACATTTGTTTGTACAGTTGGCCATTCGGACCGAAAAAGGGGTAAACTACCGCCAGGCAGACGTGACTTCAAATTTCAGTTTAACGAGCGTGAAAGGCCACAAGATCGCTCGACAATCTTTTCATGTTTAGAGGGTCTGAAAAGGGCTTAAAAGAAGACCCGTTATATATTTTGGGAGTCCCAAGGGTGAGGTCAAGAGTGAAAAGGAATCATGCAAATGAGGCTCAAACTCGTAATCAGGGAAAACAACAAGGACTCCCGAGCCTACAATGATTAGAGACAACATGGATATCATAATGCAACCAGGATCTACCTAGGACATCCATGTTCCTATAAGCTCTACCACCAAGTCACGACACTTCTAAAGCAACTATGATGGTTCTGTGTCGTAACCTGATGAGATCGATCCTATGGCAAAGGAAAAAGACAAGGAGATAAAAAAGTCAGGGTAGAAACCTAACCTACATGCTCAAGTTGATCCTCAAAATTTGTGTTCACGGACCGTCGAAAATTACCCAAAACTCCAAAAAATTGTTTCGATACTTGATCATATCCCTCCCATGCAACTCTTGAATCACTCTAAAAGGTTTTTGGTTTAAATAAAATGATAAGGGAGGCCAAAAAAATGACAAAAAGAGGCCAAAAAGTCTATAAATAGAAGTTGGCAGCTCATTATCACCATTGCTGATTTGGAAATTGACTCTAGAGCCAAAAAACCCCCTTTGTCAAAAGTGGTGATTCCAGGAGCTACAGTGGATGAAACAAACTTCTGTTTGGACCAAGTAAGTACAAACTCTCTTATCTTGCATTTTAAGTCTTTCTTTTTGCTTTAGGTTTCATTTTTTTGGGGGGCATCGACCTTCAAAAGGTCAGCCCTAGGTCCACGCGGGTTGTCTTAGGACAGGTTGCATGTACATTTGGGCAAAGTAAACCTTGCACACATGTACATGAGACTGTTAGTATTACAGCTCACGTGGACCCCTTTTTTGAATGAAAAAGGCTTAAAAAACAAGGGTTAACCCTCCTGAACCTTGGTGTTTTGCAAGATGTATGTCCACTGGAGAGAAAGAGAGAATGAAGAGGTTAGTGAGTTGGTTGGAGAAGACCCCAATGCTATGGCTGCCTTGATGCAATGTGGGTTACTCAAGTTCTTCTTATGTCCTTTTATGCAGGCACAACCTAGGCTATTGAATGCCTTGGTTGACTATGGCTTCTGTATGCAGAGGAATTCATGTTAGAGGAGTAGTCACTGGTGTCCACGACCGAGGACATTTATTTTTTGACTAGCATCTCCTGGAGAGGGGAACCAGTCAACTTCCAGACTTTTCCTTCAGGGCCGCATAACATAGCGGAATTGATAGGTATTTGTTGTGTGGCTAACACAGACCGCTCGAGCTCTCAGGTGCCCATAAGAAAGATTACTGACTTATTGCTATAGGCAATAGTGTTTCTTATTGGGCGAATCACTGGTTTTGTAGCTTTGCATCAGGCGTCCCGGGCACAGATGAACTGTGAAGTCCAGTGCTTAAATGGACAAATATTTGATTGGAGTACCACATTTCTTGAGTGTATGAAGAGGCAATTGACAAATTGTCATTTGCGGACACAGAGGAAATTTGGGTTTGGGGCCATTCTGTGCTCATTCTCCTTTGAGAGAGTTTCGAGTTTTAGTCCTTGAGTAGTGGTATGAGGACATCATGCCTCTCTTCCTGCTATGTGTATATGGGCAATATTTCTCCCATGACAGGGTGGTGGAAGGAATAATGAGTCCTTCGATGATGATTTCTTCACTTGGCTATCACAACAGATCCCAGTTATTGAGGATTACCCTTATGTTGTTTTTGTTATATATATCATTTTTTTGTTATACCAGAGTATTTGATGGATATGTGTTCATTATGTGCAGATGTGGGACCAGTGCGACCGACTGACTATGTGAGGAACAAGTGTCGTCCTCAGCCAGGGGAAGCACCTACTGTCGCAGGGGGACCAATAGTAGCAGGAGATCTTCCATCTGGGGAGGTTGAGTGGGTATTGAGACGAGTCAAGTGGAACTTTGCTGCTCTCACTCACATGGTCCCTATGGTAGAGATTGAGGAGTTGCCACCATCTATGCAGCCTCATGTAGTGGGGGCACCACGGAAGTGGGTCCGGTTGTTTTGGCATTTAGCCAACGCTGTGGATTAGTATAACAGGGCCCACATGCCCTGACCTTAGTTAGACATTTCATGTGCCATGAGCACTACTTTTATATATTTTTTGAGGGCATAAGCCCTGTGAATCGTTATTGGTCATATTTTTTAGGCGCTTGCATCCATCTGTGTACTATGGTTACTTTATGATATTATATATGGATTTTTATGTCTTTTGTGTCTTATGGATCATGTGTGCAAAAACTGTATTTACATGTTTATATGAATGTTCTTTCATATGTGTGCAAGATGCCAATCTAAAATTTGATTAGCTAGAGTATCTGTAACTTGGTTTAATCTCCTAGGAACATGAAAATATGTAATATAATCAAAGTTTCATTCTAAGAGACGTACCATAAGGAATCGTCGGTGTAAAGTCAGATCATGAACCTGGTATGCTCTGTTTAACTGAGACACAACCATCTGAGCATCGAGATAGACCCGGAGATGAGAGATATCAAATGACAAAGCGTCACGAAGTAACTCAATAACTGCACTATACTCGGCGACATTGTTTGTGGTGTCACCTAAGCATATACCTCTGGAAGATAATAACTGGCCTTGAGGTGTAAAGATTACCCAAGCTGCAGAGGCAAGCCTCTGAGTGTGTCAGCTAGCACCATCTACATACCCCATGAACACCTCAGAATCACTTGACATCTGCCACAGTGATGAAATATAACATCAACGACACGTCCATAATACTAAAAGAAACTAGAAAGTAATAGTACAAAGACTATACATATGTTACAAAAAGTTACCCATGGTGACCTACCTATGAGTAATACTTCTTGAGGTAGAGCCCATTTCTAGGATTCGCGAAATCATTCCCTTCAAAGTCAACCAGACGATAAGCACCCTTTTTTAAAACCTCTTTTATGATGAAAGGTTTGAACCACATGGGTTTGAATTTTCTTGCCCCCAGGGGGTCCTTATCTTGGTCATAGACTAGGACAAGGTGACCTTTAGAGAAAATCCGAGGACGAATAGACCTATCATACTGACACTTGACTTTATGTTTGTGATCCTCATTGGCCAAGGCCGCATCGTGATGATGCTCAAGGTATACTAACCGTTCTTCAAGTGGATAAGTGTCTGACAATAATTGTACTGCCAACTTTAGGGATGAGATCTAACATTTGATAAGCAAGACTGCTTCCAACCCATATACAAGTTGAAAAGGTGAGAAACCAACTGCAGTCTTAATAGATGTTTGGTAGGCCCATAATGCCGAGTATAACATCAAATGCCAATTTGACTTGGCTGAGTTGATTGTTCGCTGTAGGATGGTCTTAAGAGATTTGTTTACAACTTCCACTTGACCATTTTCTTGGGGGTAGTAGGGTGATGAATGTTCTTGCCCTAACCCAAGCTTTGATGTTAACTCAGTCATCATCTAGTTCTGAAAGTGACTACCATGGTCAGTGACAATCTCCATCGGGACGCCAAACCTTGCTATTATCTGATTGAATAAAAAGAGAGTTACAATCTCTCCATCATATTTAAACGTTGGCATAGCTTCAACCCACTTTGTGAAGTAGTCTACAACTACGATGATATAGCGGTTCCCCCTTACTGAA
>SNQJ01S0134397.1:36340-48300 GCA_010110895.2 Picea sitchensis
CTTGGGGGTAGTAGGGTGATGAATGTTCTTGCCCTAACCCAAGCTTTGATGTTAACTCAGTCATCATCTAGTTCTGAAAGTGACTACCATGGTCAGTGACAATCTCCCTCGGGACGCCAAACCTTGCTATTATCTGATTGAATAAAAAGAGAGTTACAATCTCTCCATCATCTTTAAACGTTGGCATAGCTTCAACCCACTTTGTGAAGTAGTCTACAACTACGATGATATAGTGGTTCCCCCTTACTGAAGGAGGGTTGCATGTAGTGTAATCAATCCCCCACTTGGTGAAGGGACCAACTGTGATGACAGGAAACATGGGAGCAGGATGTGCCCTCATCTTCCGAGAGAAGATTTGGAACGAGTGGCACTTCTTGACCGATTCGATACAATCTTTGATAAGTGTCGGCCAAAAGTAACATGCTCGTAGAAGATTTTGGGCTGTTTCCAACCCAGACAAATGACCGCCACAGGATTCGGTATGGCAATCGTTAAGCACGATAACTGCTTCTTCGTGAATGAGACATCGGCGCAGGATGCAGTCTACACCTCTCTGATACAATGTATCATCGAGTATGAGATAATTCTTAGCCTGATGGCGTATGCGTCGATGCTTATCACAAAAATTAGAGGTGGGGAAATTCAAAGTCTGGATATAGATAAGTATATCTCCATACCAGGGATCCGAAGAGGTGATAAAAAAAATATCTCCTCTGATAGGTGACTCTTCGGGCACAAAATCACCTGACTCAACCGGAATTTCCTAAATAAGTTCTACGAAGACCAGTGACTTTTTGGATTTCGCTGAAACGAAATCTAAGTCAAACTCCTGGAGGACGACTATCCATCTATTGATCTTTCTTCCTATTACCTGTTGTGTGAACATGTACTGAAATGGATTCATGACAACAATGATGGTGGTCTTGCGAAAAAGAACATAATGATGAAACTGTTGAATAGCATGGACTACTGCCAATGCAAGTTTTTTGGTATGAGAATAATTGAGTTCCGGTCCTATGAGGCCTCGACTCAGGTAATAGATGACATTTTCTGAGAACAAGTCATCTTCCTGAACTAAGACCATGCCAATGGTTGACTTTGTTGCAGCCAGATATGATATGAGATCCTTGTTATAGTTAGGTGGTCGGAGGAGAGGGGCAGTTATGAGTGCATGTTTCAATGTGGCGAAAGAGCATTGAGCAAAATTGTCCCAATAAAACGGAACATCTTTCTTAAGTAAGTGCATAAATCCCTTGGTGATCTCGGCATAGTTAGCGATGAAGCATCTTAAAAAATTCGCCTTGCCCTGTAGACTCTGAAGTTGAAGGATTGTGCATGGGGGGGGGCAACTGAATTATTGCCTCAACCTTGAGAGGATTGACCATGATCCCTCTTGTTGAAACTATGAAACCTAACAAACATCCTAATGTTACACAAAATCTGCACTTGTTTGGATTCAAGGGAATCTGGAAGTAGCGACAACACTCAAAGATAAGTCGGAGGTGTGTGGGATGATCCATTCTCTTATGAGATCGAGATGTTAAATCATCTAAATAGGCCTTGACTATATGCTTGAGGTCATGGAAAGCAAAAGACATGGCCCGCTGAAAGGTCTCTCCAACATTTTTGAGACCAAAAGGCATCTTACGATACGCAAATGTACCCCAAGGACAAATAAATGCCATTTTGTGCTGGTCTTTGGGTTTGATTTGTATTTGATTATATCCCAAAAAACTATCCATGAAAGAGAAGGCCTCGCAACTGGCACATTCATCAATGATCTGGTCGATGAATGGTGTGGGAAAATTATCTTTTGGACATGCCTTATTCAAATCACGAAAGTCTGTACATACATGAATCATGTCTTGTTTTTTATTGACCGACACAAGGTTTGACATCCATTGGGTCAAATCGATAGGATAGATAAAATCGACTTTTAGCAGTTTCTCAACCTCAACCTTAATGGTTGTTTCTTTCTTGGGGTTAACTGGATGAAGCTTCTTCCGGATAGGCTTGGCATCTGGATAAGTTGTGATTTCATTTTCAACTATTTTTGTATCGATGCCTGGCATTTCCTCGTAAGACCAGGAAAAAACGTTGCGGAATTATTTAAAAATATATGTATAGAGTTGAATCTCTCCGGGGGAGAAGTCAACTCTGATGAAAACATTCTCCATGGCGGTAGGGTTTCGGGAGATATTGATCTGTATGGTTTCAGTGATGGTTTCCATATTACCCTCAGCATAAACCTCGTGTGTAGCTAAGGGATTAATAAGACAAGACCTATCTCTCATCATAGTCATGGTGAATTCTCTTGCTTCTATTCAACTTAACTCTGGGAGGAAGTATGATCTGTGATGAAGATATTCCCAGGGTTTGTCTAGACTAGTCATTGCTTCAATTACTGCTTCATCAGAGGGAAAGACTAAGTCTAATGAATCAGTGGAAGCGAGAGAACCCTGGGCCCAAATAGGTTCTAGAAGTGGATCAAAATCTTGTGCAGGAGTTGGATCAGTGTTGGATGAAGCTTGATGGAATAAAGAGTATGCTACTTCAGATACAGACAAGGGCATGGACATGCCCAGGTGCCCTGTCCCATCCATCGTGGCCGATGGGGAAGAAAGTATCCACGAATCATTGAAGTAAGTCGTGCGGAACGACGAAACTTGAAAAATCTCAACCTTATGGTGACTGGATATAAACTTGATATCGCCTTGAGGGGGTGGGTAATTGAAGGTACCCATCAAAGATGGCACAAACCAACCCCTACGTTGACCATGCCTGGTTGAGGATTTTCAATCATCAGGACCGTGGATACCCCCAATGAAGGGTCAGGTCTGGAGAAATACAATTGATCGATGGTCACAATCCGACCCTCATGTGGTAACAACAAGACCCAGAAAACTGTAGCAACCACAACTTGCATGGAATAAGTCCAAATCCTCCCTAACAAGAGGTTATAGTCAAGGGGTGCATTGACTACTTCTACCTCGACACAAATGGTCGTCCATCCTAACTACACGGGGAAAGATGGAATGATACCATGTGGTCGGAACGAACGACCGTCGAAAGCAGTAAGGAGAGTAGGTGGCAGAGACAAAACGGGCTGGCCAATGGCCTTCAAACATGCCAATGAAATAACGCATGTCGAGGCACCCTCATCAACCACTGTGCGGAAGATATTCTGAGTAAACGTTTTCATGGGATAATCCACTACTATCTGAAACGCTATGTGGTAAGGTAGACGAGGTTTTAAGTCAGTTGTATCCAACATGATTGTACCTGGATTACAAGTCTCGGTAGATCCTAAAGCGGTTAAAAAGGCTTTCCTCTGAGAAGGGCAGCTTTGGAGGACCTCCAAAGTGGACATCACACAAGGGTTTTGTGATAAATCTTCCACCACATAATAGTTCTGGGAAGCACTTGCATTTGGGTTGTGAGAATATTTTTTGAACGTGCCTTTGGGGATGCGTGTCATTGTTTCGCCCAACGTCTTCTCAATTTGTAGAGGAAGATATGGGAGTTCAACTTCTTTGCCCTTCTCATAAGTGCTTGGTTTACTATAGTCATGCGCTATAGTCGATATAAAAGCATCACCCTTCACCATATATACATTCGTGGATGYGAGGTTGTTCGAAGACAGAGAGGGTCCTTGGCCRCCCCCTTCYGTGCTTCCAGAGGCTTGGGTTAGATTTTGCCCATGTTGAAATGGATTGGTTAACACAACARGCTATTGTTGTGTCATAAAATTTTGGGCTTCTGCAAGATGAGGACATAGGTGGGTCAGGTGGTCTTCCACGCACAAGTTGCATGGATACCTTGCCTTCCATTTCTCAGTGTTGTCCCTGCCAGCATTATCGATAGGTTTTTTATCCCCCTTACCCTTCTTTCATTGTTTTTTCTTTCCTTCAATCTACTGGGTGGCCTTTGGATTTTCTGATTGCACTGTGTGTACATCCAACATTTTGGTAAGGGGAGAAACCAAAGCTGTAGTTTGGCTGGCCACTGTGTGTTGTATAGACAATTGCTGCAACTGCTTCGTCAATTGCTCAGTGGGTTTTGTTTGTGCTGAACCAACAATACCATCAGCATGTGGTCTAAATATGTGTATGGTTTTATCAAGTATTGAGCGTGGTGAATCTGGCAAGATCTCATATAATAAACCAGACTGAAAATAAATTAGCTCAAGTTGTTGAGCTCTCATGATGGCATCTTCTTCGAAAAATACTCTCGACGTCATGACATATTTGGATAACTGTGGGACCAAAGACTTAAGGAACTACTTGAGCAGGAATGATGGTGGGACTGGTACCTTAATTATACTCTTTTAGCATCTCCATTCTCGGATGTGATTAGAGATATGGTCCTCTTTTGTTTGTGAGAAATTGTCCAGCAATTCGGTGCCAACGTCGTATCTCACAAGTAACTGGAAATGGTTTAGGAAATCCATTGCCAGTTCGCCAAAGGAAGAGTATCTTGAGCGATTGAGCTCAATGTACCATTTTGTGGCACTCCCAATGACAGTATGTTGAAACAATCACAACTGTACGGAGTCGTCTTTCAATGAGTTAGATGAGAACCAAATATGGAAGGTAGTCACATGATCTCCTGGATCTTCGTTAGGCTTGGCCTTGAACTTTGGGATGTCCAAAGGAAACTTCGTCGGCATAGGAGGCCAACACAGATCATGACAGATAGGGTCATTCAACAACCGTGTCAAGTCTGACAAATGCAAGGTTTCCAGGAAAGGAAGTTTGGGTTGTTGGTGATAACCGGGGAAAAAGGGACCTGGAGTTTGACTGGCACCAGGTTGCCAGGAAAAGGTCGGCTGCTGGCCCAGATTCTGGTAAAACCCATGGCCATGGCCAGCGTATGGATTTTTCATGTGAGGAGACATCATCGGCTGATTCCCAAAATAGGACATAGATGGTTGGACATGCATTACATTCGAAGGAATTTTGGAAGGGTTGCCCCATGTCGGTCCTATGGGGATAGGAATAGCACTTTGTCCGTGGTTCCATTGATTGTGAAAATAATTACCCCAAATGACATTCCTCATGAGGGAATGGATTCCTGCTAAGAATTCCAAGGCCCTGATGCAGAATAAGTTCCTGGGTGTGCCCCCTGTGAAGGAATAGTACCCTACATAGGAATAGATTGTCTGAGACCGGGATTGTCCCTAGTCGGGAAAGCAGTTGACGAGAAGGCATTGTTACCAAATGCATCGAACAAAGAAAATGGTGTTGAACCTACCAGCATATTATGCGAAGGTGGTCCTTGACTCCCTGCTCCAAATAAACTATGGTGTGCAGGCAACCCAGCGGAAATCTGGTGAGTGCCACCGAGCGAAGGGGATGAAGGAGGGATATGACCTCCTCCGTAAGGGAAAGAGTTAAAGGGAGCATAAGTTCCCTCCATGTGGCCTTGCAGAGGAGCGTTAGAACTCCCTGCCCCCAGACCTAAAGTCTGTGAAGTGGAGTAGGAAAGTACATAACTTGTACCTGAACTAGGCATCCTGTATGAGAATGGAGGGCCTGTTGCACTTGGTTGGAAAGGGGTTATGGCCGTTGCCAGACATGGGATCGGACCACTGTGTGAAGTAGAGGCGGTCGAGACCATGGTGGCTCAGACTGGTGACGGTGGGTTAGGAGGTGGAAACTCTCTTGTGGTGACAACCATAGTAGGAATGGAATAATTCCCAGAAGGAGTAACAACATTTGTTTCCATTGCTGCATGTGACACTGTCTGGCACTCGTAAGGATGAACCGGTATGATGGTGGGTGCCGAAAGATCAGTGGTGGAGGTTTCAACTAGACCAAAATCTTTTGCTCCAAGGTCTAAAATGATCAATTCCTCCGGATGTTGGTCGGGCACAATTTCTTGTGACCCGGTCGCTTCAAAAGACCCTTGTTGGTCTAGCTTTCGCCTTAGTGGTGTCATGGGTGGCTCCAGTGTAACCGGCGGCAAGCCAAGAAGCCTTCATGATAGATGGAGCTCATGATCCTCCACTATGTGAGAAGATCAAAGACACTCTAGGGAATTCTAGTCATTCAAAAACAACACACACTAAAAAATTCCCTATAAGATAAGACAGGAAAAGACTAAATTAATTGGAAGAACAGTTACAACAACCAACACTAGAGAAACTTACCGATGCAAGTGAAAATCAAACACGGAAGAACCCTTCGGGTATAATCTGCAAAGTTTGGCCTGATGTTTATCCTAGGTACCGCGGTATACCCCCGCAGTCACCTGTGTATGTCCCTAAAAAAAGATAGGCAACTAGGTTGCCAGCGCACGAACAATCACAGGCGGGTACAATCGAAAGTCGGGTAGACCACAATGAGCAGGGTATCGAGCCCAAAACCTGTCAAGGGCATCGAGAGAAAKTGGTCTAGAAGACAACTGAGGACCTTGAACGGATTCGAGACCCACAAAGMTTCGTGGCAAAAGAAATCGACGGAATCCCAAGATAAGCCCTCTATATGTGTTCTCCACTATGATTGGTCCAAATTTGGAGGGGTTATCTCCTCTACCTTTCCGCACGTGACCTCATGTTTATCCCTTGTATAAGAGGGGGGTCCCAGATAAATTTCACGATACTCGACTTGGACACTCCCTAACTCAGACTCCAATGTTTGATTTTAATGGCCTTGAAGAGTTTCCTCTCCAACCTAATCCAAGGCCCTAATCCTGAACTAGTTGGTTAACCCTACAAACATAAAAGTCTAATGAATTTTAGATTTAGAATTAATTTTATTCCTTGTCTTATGTCAAAGTGTATGAAAATGAAACTAGTGATGTTTGAAAGACGAAAGTAAAAAAAAATAAACAGAAAGATGGAAACAAAAACCTTCACTTAACGCAAATTTTAAACAACTTTTCAAATTTTAAATTTTTTTCTAAGATATTTGAACAACAAACTCAAAACATGATTTCACTCAACTACGAGCTACTTACAATTGAAGTAAACTGCCAAGAACTTATGAAAGAAAATACTTTTCCCTGGTTACTAATGCAAAACAACACTTTTCAACCAAACAAAGAAATGAAAGATTTTTTTTAATTTGAATGCTCACAAAGCAAAAAGGAAAAATATCAACAAGTCAAAAACCAAGAAAAACTTTTGGCCTAATCACAAATCGCAAATAATAACTTCAAGAAATCACACACTAGCAACTTAAAAAAGGACTCTCACACTTGTCTAAAAACCCTAAAGAAATTTTTTGATGAAAACTTTTAAATGAAAAAAGAAAGCTATGGTTAAGATCAAACCTAAGCTACTGACTGCTAGGACAGAGATTCAAAAAACCTGATAGGTATAACTCTTGTCAAGGGAAAGGACAACTGCCTCACCCTCAACAAAAACTATCCTTCACAAACACACTGTTGACAATTCAACAACAAGCGTGTGCATGCGAGCTGTGTAGAGCCAGAAGGAGTGTACACGTGCGTTGGCCTTATATAGGCTGCATGTATCTCTAAAACTCTGAAACAAATAAAAAAAGACAATCCAAACCAGGAAGAGACCACTGATACTGAGAACCAGGATCTCTTGAAGGCTTAGACACTTTCTTTAATAGAAAAAATAAAACAATGTAAGGAAAAAATCGTAGAACAAACCAATCTGAGGTGAACCCTAAGCTATAGACTGCAAACAACAAAGACTAGAAAGAGTTCTAGAAAACAATGATTCTGACAGGGAAGAGGATGACTAGCTCAATTTTTTTCTGGAATCATACACGTTACTGTTACTTCTTCAGCTAGCGTTTACACGTGGGCTATAAGAAAGTAGGGTGTGGGTGCACACGTGGAGACCTTATGCAGGCCACGTGTACCTCTGTGGGTCTCGAAAAAAAATACAGTCAAGCAAAGAAACAGAGATAGCTGGTATGGAAGACTAGAATCTCTGTTAGCTCAGAATTTGCAGAAACTTCAAAAAATAAGAAAGAAAACCAGTCTTTTAAAAATACCCAAAAATATTCCTAGGAACCCTAGAGACTTCCCTAGTACGGTCGCCAATTCTGTTGTGGTGGGAAATCCTCCTATGGACTAGCATTTAGGGTTATATTATGCATGCATATAAGACCGAAAGAATCATACTTTCTACTGTCATCTCAGACCTAATCCCCATTTCTTTTAAGCAAATACATGGTTGAACGAACATGCCTTATTCCGGACATTTGATGTCGATCCTTCTTCATGCTTGATCGCTTGTTAGCAGCTATCCTCCCAAGACTGACCTGTGTACAAAAAAAGCAACAAACTCTACATGCATTTGTTCTACAGATTAATAGGTTAGAGATTCAAAAATATATTCACTAAACTATGAAGAACTCATATAGTGGGACGAGAAAAGCATTTCTTTATTATTAACTTTTGATGAATCAACTTACAATGTCGAGACCGGCCATCACTCCGCGAACCTGATCTTGGGCTCCTCTTCAAATGTCCTCCGACTTCTTTTCTCTGTATTTCTCTTTGCACAAGGATGGCTAAAGGGTTGGGACAATGGGAATATGCAATTGGGTAGAGTTTCTTTACTATTATTATCCTCCTTCAAATGGGACCCCTACCCCTTATTTTATAGGCTAGAAGGAGCCAGGTATTTGGTCGAACCCTCAGCCATGCATGGCCGGGAGTTTCATTTAACTCACCCAAAGCTATGTGTTTCATCGATAACTTTCATTTTTTCGTTCTTTTGTAGGTACACGCGGGCTATTTTAGGTCAGCTAGCGTGTACACACATGCAGTAATGGAGTAGGGCATGTAGGCCCTTATAAAAGAGGGTTTTTAAAGAGTTGTTCAATGTTTTGGAAAACAAGGAATCTAAGATGGCCTGATGCCAGGTAATCATGTCTGGTGAAAATTAGGGTTATAACAGTAACATTTCTATGATTAGTTTCAATGAAGAGATTTCGCATCCGATCGGTAATAGTTCCCCCAGACCGTAAACAAGGTGAAAATGAGTAAACTTGGTGGAAGTTTTGGTAGAGGTATGGTAAGCCCATAATTCTAGAAATAACATTATATGCTAGTTTTTCTTGTATTTCCCTAACATCCTTTGGATCATGGTATTGAGGACACGATTGATGGCTTCTACCTGGACATTAACTTGAGGGTAATAGGGCATCGAGTTGTCATGGAAAAAATCCAACCTGAAAGATAATCTGATCATCATCGTTTTATGAAAATGGGACCCATGGTTCATTACTATGGTCTTAGGAACCTTGAACCTAGCGATACTGTGATTAAACATGAAAAGAGTAGTGGTGGTGCCATTTTTAGAAAAGGTAGGCAATTCCTCGACCCATTTAGTGAAGTATTCAAAAACCACGATGATATATCCAAGACCATTAGCCAAGGTAGGATTACATGTCATAAAATCAATCTACCATTTGGACAAGGGATTGATGATCACCACGGGATAGAGTGGGGTAGGGTGAGCATGCATATTATGGGTGAATATTTGACATGAATGGAATTTATGGACCATGTTTCACAATTCTTGAAAATTGTGGGCCATACATAACCAATGCGTAATATTGTCTAGGCAATGGCCAACTTAGGTAGATGACTGACACATGCCCCAACATGGAAATCATTCAAAACTCTTTCATATTCCTCATGGATAAGGAAATGACGTAGAATCAAATCAAACCCTCGACGATAAAGGGTATCATTTACAATGATGTAGTGTCTATCCTGATGCCTTATGAAACAATGTTCATAATGGGAAAGATGAGGACAAAAACGTTGGATTTGGAGTTAGACCAAGACATATCCATACCAAGGATCGGATGAGTCAATGAGGAATAAAAAATCATTAGGGAAAGATTCATTAACCATGGGTTCATCATCGACTCGGGGAATTTTGGACATCAACTCTGCAAGGGCCAAAGATTTCTTAGACTTGGAGGAAACATACTCTAGGTCAAACTCTTGGAGGATGACATTCCACTTCGAGTACTTACCCCCAATGATATGACAAATGAGGATGTGTTTCATTGGGTTGGCATCATAAACAACAATGGTCTTCCACATGAGTATGTAATGTCGTAATCGTTGGACAACATGTACAACTTCCAAGGACAATTTCTCAACATGAGATTATCGAAGATCTAGACCAGAAATTCCTATGCTAAGATAGTAAATGATGTGCTCCTCTTGTGCATCATATTCTTGTATGAGAACCATTTCGATGGTGGATTCATAGGTTGTGATATAGAGAAGGAAATCCCAACCATAGCTAGGAGGGATCAGCAAGGGATTCAACATCAAGGCCTTCTTCAAGGCATCAAATGACTGTTGGGCTTGGTCGTACCACACAAAAGGTACACCCTTTTTCAACAAGCACATAAGACCTTTATTTATATCGTCATAATTAGCAATTAATCTACAAAATGTTTTTTCCTTCCCTTGCAAACTTTGGAGTTGGCTAATGGTACAAGGAGGAGGAAAATTGACGATAGCCTCGATCTTCAAGAGATCAACCATGATCCCATACTTGGACACTATGAAGCCTATAAATCACCTAGACACCACACAAAATATGAATTTATGTGGGTTCAAATAGATATTATAATAGCGATGTTAGATGAAAATGGCCCACAAGTGACCTGGATAGTCATCATGATGTTTGGAACGGGCAGCCAAATCATCTAAATATGCCTCTACAATTTGTTATATGTTGTGGAAAGCATACGACATGGCGCACTAGAAATTGGCTCCAACATTTTTAAGGACAAATGGAAACTTACGATAAGTAAAAGTACCCCAAGGAAAAATGAAGGCAGTCTTGTGTTGATCTTCTGGTTTGATTTGGATTTGATTATAGCCAGAGAAACTGTCCATGAATGAGAATATTTCACTACCGACACATTCATCGATGATTTGAGGAATGAACGAGGTTGGATAATTGTCATTTGGACAATATTTGTTCAAATCCCTATAATAGAAATAGACCCTAATAGTACCCTTCTTCTTTGTGACTGGAACAAGATTGGAAACCCATTTGTTCAAGGGAACCAGGTAGATAAAATGTGCACGAAGAATTTTTTATACCTCCTCCTTTATTGAAACAACTTTCTTTAGGTTGAATGGCTGTAGTTTTTTAAGGACCGACTTCGCTCCTTCATGCGTCTTAATTTCATGTTCGACAATTTGGGGGTCAATTCCAAGAATCTCTTCATAGGACCGAGAAAAAACATCACAAAATTATTTGAATAGGGTCATGTATAGTTCAATTTCTTGGTGTGAACATCCAACACCTATCATGATGTGTTCCACGACACCTGGCTTCTGGGAAATGTCAATGGGTATAGTTTTGGAGATGTTGGCCAAGTTCCCTTGTGAAAATATGTCATGAATCATAATGGGAGATTAGTACTATTGAACATTATTAGGGGTGACATAATTTCTAGTTTCATCCTCTAACCTATCCAAATCGAGGAGAAAAGATGCATAATGGTGTAAATCCTCCCATGGAATATTGGGTAAATCCATGAAATCCATGATAGCTTCATCATATGGTAGTTCAATATTGAGGAAGTTATTGGAATTTGGAAGAGGAGTGAGGGCCTAGGAAAGACTTAGGTACTAATCAAACTGCACATCCTGAGGGGAATCTAAATCAGAGCCAACAGACATTGACTGGACAACCTGATAGGAAATATCTACCTAAGTAAGAGGCATTAATGCTTCAAATGAATCAACATCCTCGGGACAAGGTACCACTCAAGGATAAAAATACCCAAGGGATCCACTGGTAAACAATGAAATCATGTTGATAGGAGCGACAATAGAAATAGGAGATGGTGGGGGAAGGGGAAATATACCCATAAGCGAAGGATCTTTGAACATCCCTGCACCAACATGCATATAATACTATTGAGAATCACCGACAAAGGGTACATTTTACCCCACATTGTATCCAAGGTCTTGGGTGTAGAACACAAGTT
>SNQJ01S0134397.1:48310-66737 GCA_010110895.2 Picea sitchensis
AGGGGGAGTCATCCAGTTATGACAAGAAAAGGTTGATGAAGGAGTCCCAGTAAGAGAGGTGAGAAATATTGAGTATTCTATAGAGGATACAGTGGAAGCTGAAGATGAACAAGTCCAAGAATCAGAAGGAGAAGACTATGGTTTAGATACAAATATTCTGCAGGATTCAAATAAGAAAATCCATCATGTCAGGGGGATTTTGTGTTGGTTGAATATATGATACCTATTAAACATACTACAACAGCTCGGGGGGAGCATGTTTTATTTGACATTGATGTCAAAGGGGGAGAAAAGGAGTGGTCCAGACCGGATGCTTCAGTTGGAGGTCCAAACAGATTAGCGCAACCGTTCAGGGTTTCCATCAATGCCAAAGGGGGAGATTGTTGGCATGTTTACAGGAAGAGCGTGCTTGTCATTGATGGAAAGAACAACAACAATAATGGCATGTCTACAGGCAAGAACAACAACAACGATAGCATGGTTATAGTTATTGATGTCAAGAACAACAACGACGAAGGTATGGTTACAGGAAAGAATAGTAGCGACATTGGCAGGTTTACAGTTGGGAGACAACAATGGAAAATAGGCAGGCAAGGAAGATCAACAACGATGATGGCATGGAAAGATCAGAAGAATAACAATGAAGAGAAAAAATGATCATTGGATCCCATTCAGAATTCTCGATGACCATCAAATCTAAATCCAGACAAGAGGAGCACAAAGATGGAGAACAGATCTCGAGCGTTAGATACGAGTGCAGGGTCCGACCATTGTTGGATCCAAGAGAACTTGCACGTTCTTTAAAGTGCTAGGAGAAGCGAGCTTAGAAAATCCCGAAAGAAGGAGGACCATCGATCTTCGAGCAGGACACGTGGTCACAGATCAACATTTTGCTGACTGGAAAGTGAAAGGAAGGAGGTTCCCTAACCTTTCAAAATCGTGAAATGCGAAACCACGATTTAATCTGAGTCGTTGATCAAAGGGAGATCGTGGACTGTTGATCTGACTCCATTTTGGAGTTTCAGATACCAGGAGTTGGAGGTGTCAAGGGAACTCACGACAAGAATGATGAAATTGTGAAATGCGAAATGCCGAAATACCTTCGGATAATTTTGGGATTCGTGACTTGGAGTGTCGAAACAGTTCATCACAGAAATGTCGAAACACCAAAATGTGAAACGACGAAATACCTTCAGATCATTTCAGGGTTCGTGACTTGGAGTGTCGAAACACTTCATCACATAAATGCCGAAACGCCGAAATGCGAAATGCTGAAATACCTTCAGATCATTTCGGGGTTCGTGACTTGGAGTGTCGAAACACTTCATCATAGAAATGGAGAACCATTGAAATGAATTTTCGAATAAGGCTATGGTCACAGCCAGTGGTCACATCTACGGAAGATGGAGGAAGGAGCTAGTGAAACCAAGCTCCATTTCAATGATCGCGACTTGGAGTGTCGAGACCCTTCATCATAGGAAAGTCAAAATGTGAAATTGTGAAATCACTTTATGGATAAGTGCTTGGTCATCGCTGGTGGTCACATCGTCGAAGAGCTCTAGAGAAGAGCTCAAAGAGACAAGCTCCATTTCGGATTTTGGGACATGGAGAGTCGAGACGACTCTTCACAGAATCCCCAAAACGCGAAATGCGAAATGCGTGTTCAGAATTGGCCCTTGGTCATAACCTATGGTCACATCGACGAAGGCTCAAGGGAGGAGCTAGCACGAAGCTAATCTCCATTTCATAGATCACGACTTGGAGAGTCGAGATGCCTCACAACAGGAATTGTCGAAATGCGAATCACGAAAGCACCTTCTAAACAGGCGTGTGGTCACTGCCTGAGGCCACATGTGAAAGGAAAGGTGAAAGGTGCCAAAGGCATAAGGCTCAAGAGGTTCACAATGTAACTGCCAGAAACCACTGATTGTTTCTGCATAGAAAAATCAAAGAGGCCTCAGTGTGATTTCCAGAGGGGCTGAAGAGTCTCAAGGCATCTGCCAGTGGAATGAAGACTGTTCATAGAGGCGATTGACAAATGGAAGAGCATTGAAGCCTGTAACTACAACAGAGAGGATTAGCTTGAATATGATAGAGAAGACGAAGAGTCTCGACTGCTAGACAGGCTAAGGAATCTCATCATAACACCCAGTGATGATGAACGCATGGGCATAACCGTCAAAAAAGCTGAGGAATTTCCATGATGATTAGGAAGAGGACTCGACATGAGGAGAACATGAAGAACAGAGAGAGTGTGTTGATGCTCGAGGGAGTGAAGTTGTGGAAATGTGGAGTGGCATTGAATATCTCGATGTGGAGAACAATGGCATGTAGAGTGCATGTAGAAGGATTGCACATATAGCATGCACAAGGTGCATAGAGATGGGGGTAAGTCATAACAAAGAAGAGACGAGTGTTGTTGTTGAGAGGGATTCAGGTGTGTAGAAGGAGGTAGTGTGCAGTAGCTGAAATACACATAAGAGGAATGGTGCATTGAATGGACATGGTGCACAGAGCATAAAAGGAAAAAGAACAGAAAGTGCAAGGCATGTGTGCAGGAAGACAGTGAGGCAGACAGAGCAGAGCAGTGTAGAAAAACAATGATGAGACTGGTAAGCCATTGATGAACATTATATCACTGTAATAAGTTTTAGTAGCAAAGATTGATATTTCAAGGTGGTTGGGAGGTGCTAGAGAGGACTATTGTCCTCAGAGGTTCAAGTGGGTGCTTGAACACAGGGAGTTGTAGCTTCCATATGGTTTCTTCCAGAGAAACTAGGGTGGTAGGGTGGTGCAAGGGAGAACATTGGTTCTTTGATATATAGGTCGGTGCCTATGTAACTGGAAGTTTGTGCTTCCATCCAGTTGGTGCTGTAACTCTTAGGAAGTTGGTGCTTCCATCCAATTAGTGTTGGAACTCTTAGGGAGTTGGTGATTCCTTCTAGTGGGTGCTAGTGAAACCAAGGAGTCGGTGCTTCCTTCTAGTGGGTGCTAGAGAATCCAGAGATTTGGTGCTCTCAACAAGTAGTAGCTTGCAAAATAGAGGTTGTAGAATCATTATGAGTTGGTTCTCATAAGTATGATAATGTACAAAATGTAAATATTACTTATCATATAAAGAAGAAGAGGTTTTCACCCTTTATGGGTTTCCTCAGGAAATATCTGTCTCTGTGTATCTCATATGTGTGAATGATGCTGAATGATCTATTGCTTACTTCCCTGCATTATTGTGATCATCATTGAGAGTTCTGTAATGAATTTAAAATGAGCACAATTGTTTAAGCTCGGTAACAACTGATTCACGCCACCCCTCTCAGTTGCCCAACAAGAGGTGCATTGATGACCTCCATGATAATAGAGACTATCTTATCACCTAAATCGATGGGTAAGGTAGTGATTATTCCATGATATTGGAACATGTGACCATCGAACATTCTCAATAGTGTTACATATGTTTTGATCTTAGGGGAAGCAATGGCCTTCCAATAAGAAATAGACATGATGCAAGTCGAGGATCCTTCATCAACCACAGTTCAAAAGATGTTTTTTCCCATCATGCACAGTTTGATTTGGAAGGCAACCTAATGGGAGATCCTATGAGTAACCTGATTGGAATCAAAAGTCATCAAATTCAACTCTTAGAGATCAACCCCGCCTATAGATGACAACAAGGATTTCTGTTGTGCTAAGAATCTTTGGAGAAATTTGAGGGAAGACATGGCATAAAATTCTTAGGCCAAGTATTCCATAATGTTGTAGTTGTGGGGGGCCTGTGTGTTTGGATTATGTATTATTATTCAAATAACTCCCTTTGGGGGGGAAAGCGGTGTGTCAAAATATGGATTCTTAGTTTAAATAGGGCCACCAAGTTGGGAATACATTCTTGGATCATGCACAACAAGAATAGGACCAGATGTTTCATAGTTCTTGGCTCGTTTTTGCAAATTGAATATATAGTCACACATGATAACAAAAGCATTCAAGGAAGACCCCTCATGGTGAGAGGTACATGCCATGCCCCCTGGTAGAGGGGTAGGATTTGTTGAAACCATATGTTGGGGTTGAGGGGAAAAAGGATGAGTTAAGACAACAAGATTCTAGGGGGGCTTCTATTGTGCCAAAAATATATGGACCTCATCCTTCCGAGGACACTTATGAGTAGGGTGGTCCTCCCCACAAATCGTGCACGTGAACCGACTCTTATTTTTCTCTTTTGTTTCCCCATCCTGAGTGTTTTGGGTGGGCATAGTCCCTTTATCAGTGTTGGAATTCTTCTTCTTATTTCGTTTCTTTTTTCCTCCAAGTTGCTGAGGGTTATTCCATTATGTGGATTGCACCAAATTCATCTTGGAGGTTTGGGTATGGACCATGATAGTTTGAGAACTAGAACTAGCATTTGAAGGGTGTGACCAGATAGACATGTGACCCATATCATCAACTAACTAGTTCAAAGAGGCATGGGAAGCAGAACCAAACACACCATTGTCACGGGGTCCTAGGTTTGTATTCTTCAGATCTGTCGATGGCCAAGCATCATGCAAAGTGATTTCATATAGAGTACCTCAACTGAGAGTAAATAAATTCTATGTTTTGGGCACATATAATGGATTTCTCCTTAGTAGTCACCTCAACCATAGCTACATCCCTGGAAATGGGTGGAAGGAGGGATTTGGTGAACCAATTCATCAAGAGATTCTCTAGGATATCAGTCTTAATCATCCTACAACTTCTTCTCCACTCATGAATGTGATGAGAAATGTGAGTGGAAGTATCCTGATGAAGTGAAGTCAAGAGATTTGTTCATATATTGTACTGAATGGGTAAATGGTAATGCATAAGGAATTCCATTTCCAAGTCATTGAATATTTTAAAAGAACCTCCTTGTAATTCAATGTACCATTTACCAGTATATTTGGTCAAGTATCACTGGAAAATACGTAGCCTCACACTATCATCCATAAAAGAATTGGATGAGCACCATAAGTGGTATTTCATAATGTGTATAGAGGGGTCTTGTCTGGAATTACCTTTGAATTTTGATATGTATCAATGCAGTTTTCCAGGCATAGTTGACCATGAAGGGTTGTGAAAAATGAGGGCATTCGTCAATTGTGATAGATAAAGTAAGTCTAATGTTGTGAGGAAGGGAAACAATGTGTGAGAAAATGAATACTGGGAGGGGGATAAAGTTTTTGTTGTCCTAGATGAACCTTGTGGTCCCCCTACATTCATACTACCTGAAGTTTGTTGAGGTGTTCCTAAAAAGGGAGGGCCCCTAGGGACGGTGGCACTTGCAGAAGCATGACTACTCCCTATACTAGACGTGTCCTTGAGGGGATTTCCCCCAGGGATAGATGTATACCCTCTACGACAAACGTTCCCAAAATTAGTCCCAGGGAAGAATCCCCTAGAACTGGATTTTTTAATAAAGGGGAAACCTCCCCATTGTGAAACGTTTCCCCCAAGGGATGTGCCCCTAGGGAAGGGTGTGATAACCCATGGGAATTTAAAATCCCTTGACATACGACTACCTCCAACTTGACTAGAGACAATCCCAAAACCACTAGGAAAGTTCCACCCAAAAGGTACACCCACACCTAATGATGTTGGGTCATTCATAGGAATGGTGGAGGTAGAAGGGGATCCACCTCCCATGTTGAAACCAAGGCTCATCCCCCCACTATAAAAGGATTGAAAATTTGGCATTAGAATAGAAGGGATGTGCATTGTAATATTGGGTATACTAACATATGGAAATGAAGACACAACCTGGGTCCCACATATCGAGGGACCTATAGAAAAAAGCATAGATATTGTAGTTCCAATGGTGCTAAGAGAATATAATGTGGACATCACTTGGATGCCCCCTATCCCACTTGAGGATGGGTTGGATATATCATCTACATTGAATGAGACACTTTGTCCTCAAATGGTGTAAGGATTATTGAACAAAGAAAAATGATCACTTAAAATATCCCCTACCTAGACAAGTAGAGGTGCTTTAGGATTAGTTAAAGGAGCGTTAAAGTTTGGTGGAGGACCTTCGTTGACCACTTACAATTCAACCAATTCATTCTCCTTGAACGAAATATAATAACCTTCAAATTCTTGGTCACCTACTTTGCACTTCTTGAGAGGTGGTTGTACCTTCATGATGGGTTCTATTCCTTGCAATCAAGGAGTCCGATGAGGTAATTCAACAATGGTGAAAAAAATAGGTGTAACTGAAACACAATCCAACCTAAGGTTGATATAGACTCAGAATCAAAGAAAACAACCCTATCAAACTTAGAATAACAACAAACAAACCAATGTATCAAAGGTCCTTTTGAAAACCAACCCTCTAAGGGAGATGAAGGCCCCACAAGACTGGTTAGCAAAGGTATGAGGAGCAGTTATGATGATCTACATGAAACAACCTTGATAGATGCAAGAACCCTTTATTAAGGTGGGCACCCTCCGGGGGGACTAAGACCGTGAAGGAGTGTCTTCCCTAGGTACTACAGGCACGCCCCACCTGTAGTCACTTATGTTGGCTACCTAGGAAATGTCACTAAGGATACCAACTTATAATCAATGAATGGGAAAACAATCGTAGTTCCAACTTCATGTAAGGGCAGGGTAACTAATCCTGAAGCTCCAAAGGAATTACCTCACATAGAGGCATGGCATCAACGAAACCCCTCTATACATAGAAATCAGATTGGTATTGCAAACACCAAAACAAATAGAGAGGGGTAATCTCCCTACTTTCCTCGATGTGACCTCGTGCTTAACTCCCGTGTTAGAGGAGGTTCCTGACACACTAGTTGCAAGAATGAGTTTATCACTCTTTAATGACTTCTAAGTTTAATTTTCTTGGCCCTGGAGAGTTTACTCTTCAATCATACTCCAAGGCCCTAAGCCTATCTAACATTGTTTCACTAAAAAACAAAAATGTCTAATTGATTTTAGATTAGACAATTTCTTTTTATGGCTATAATTTATGTCAAAGGGAAATGAGTGAAACATTTTGTGATGTATGACTCTTGACCCAACCAGGAAATGCAAAGATGCCAATGCAATTATTTCAATTCAATGAACTCTAGCTATGGGAGGGAGAAGATAAATGTTTCCTTGTAAATTCGAAAATGCAACCTCACACACCAAGAAACCATACACACAATTTAGATCCAAAATTCTTCTAAGAATTCAAACCAAACTATGCACCAATGAAAACTCTTTCGACTAATTCTTCAAAAGATCACAAGCATGCAATTTTTTTGTTTGTTTTTGTAAATTTTCCAAATGTAATGCAAAAATATTCCCGATCTATGCAAGAACACAAAATGCAAATGGAAAACCAACAAATTCAGGAAGCAGAGGGTTGCAATAAATTGGTAGTGATGCTAGAGAATCCCACTCCAATGTCTCTACCAAGATCTCACCCAAAAATCACCTAAAAGGATATATCTAGCAATGGATAATAATAAAAAAAGGCCAATACCAATGAAATCAAATCGGATACTAACATATCTATTTAGATATGTTGGGTTCATTTCCCAACATAACAGGATCACCAAAAAACAAATAGGCCTATCCAAGAAATCCCAAAACAAACCACACAATTAAACTCCAAACAATAAATTAAGGAAAACTATGTGACCGAAAGAATCAAACAGAGGTAAGACACTTACTGGATAGATAAATAAAGGCCTTAGGGACCAGAAAGACCAGATCTAGTATTAGAAGTCTATAATCCTGCAATTTTTCCCAATTTTCATGGATCTTCATGGGGCATAGGCGTGAAAGCCAACGATGATCATTGCATGTCCCTTATACTGCAACATGCGATGACTATATAAAAGTTTCCTTTTTTGGAAGGATGGATATGTCTCAGATCTATCATATTTGTCATATATGTCTCAAATCTGTGAGATCTATGAGATCTGACCTCTGGGAAAGTATAAGGAAGAAAAATTAAATCACAAATAGAAAAAATAGAGGGAAATTTGGTAAGGGATTCTAGAGAAGAATAAACGATTTTTCCCTAGCAGAGTTGCGAGTTCTATTATTGGATAAATCTCACTAGCATGGTAGGTATATCTCCCTTGGATATTCCTATTGATCCTATAAATACAGTGGGGCTATACTTCTATAGGTTTCCTAGACTCAAGAAAATGGATTCACAGTTAACCTAAGGTGTGGTAGAGATAACATACCTTTCACTGTATCTTGTCCTTCGTATATCTCGAATGATGGCTATATGAAGTTCTATCTTCAATCTTTGTAACCTACATCCTACACACAAAATACAAACAATTCCTTTCTACCTCTCTACTTGGTGTTAAAATCTTAGATCTAACTTGAATCTAATCTAATATATAATGGAATAAAATAGATCTACACATTTGCACATCAATTGCAAACATTTGTAGGAGGAAAACCAATGATATATTTATGAATATAGAACTAATACATCAATATTTCATACCTTATATGTTGGTGCAATTCCCCTTTGGATCCTTGTTCCTTTCTTCTCCTTAGCTTCTTGATCAGACTAGGATATCTGATTTATGGCTGTTATGAACATGAAAAACACCTCTGCAATTGGAAAACATAACTCTGCAAATGATTCTTCCCCCTCTTTCTTAAGACTTTAATTTCTTATATAGATCCTTGGAAGAGGCTTGGGAGAGCTTCTAGATCTTCTAGAACCCTGTAGAAACTCGAATGATGTGAGTTCCTAGACTCATTCCATGAAGATACAACTCACCCATCACTTAGCTCTTCGTAACTCATCGAATCTAGAAGGTTTCAAAGATCATCACTTGTTTCACTATAGATGACATGTGATGATCATCGTGCGTTGTCTTCTATAAGTCCCGCAAAGACCCTAACAAAGTCCCAAATATCAAGCAAGAAATGTGTTTTGGATTTCATCTTTTGTTAGATTCCATTATGGCCTGTAGGGTGGAAATTAAGGCTATAACACTTACTCATAGTCGATCTGACATTTCCTTTGTTGTTAGTGTGATTTCTTGGTTTATGTAGGACCCTAGAGAAAGTTGCTCGAAAGTAGTCAAAAACATTTTCCACTATATCAAGGGTACCACTCATTTTGGTAGCAAGTATTGTTGAAGTTTAGATTCGTTGGTCGACTTCACCAACTCTAACTGGTCTGGAGACTGTGATGATCAGAAGTCCACTTTTAGATATGTGTTTTATTTTAGCACTGGACCATTGGTGTGGTCGTGCAAGAAACAAAAGGTAGTCACTTTGTCGACAATGGAAGCATAATATCATGGTGGTGTTCGAGCAAGTACTAAAGCATTATTGATTTTCCAAATTTTGGGAGAACTTTGCCTTCCTCTTTATACCTTGACAAAAATATACTGTGATAACCATAGTGTTATACATGTTGCTGACAATGTTTTTCCCCACAATAAGATGAAGCATGTTGAGATCCATGCTCACTATTTGAGACAATTGGTTCATGACAATTTTGTCTTTCTTGAATATTGAAGAATAGATGATCAAGTGGTTGATATATTCACTAAACCTTTAACTGAAGCTAGATTTATAAATCTCCACATGATTCTTGGGATTAAGGAAGTTACAATTATGGAGGGGCGTCATAATGATGTAATTTCAACTCCTGAATCTCTCGAGATGTGAGATTATGGGGGGGGGTGTTGGAACATCAAGCATTGATGGTTCATCACACATATTTTGGGTTTAGTCGGTCGAGAGGTCAACCTACACCTGGATATAGTTGGTCGGGCGATCAACCAACACACTACATCATTCAGTCGAGTAGTCGACGTGCCTATCAGTTGGACATTTGACCAATAGTTGAAGATAGTTGGGAAATGGATTGACCAAGATAAAAATCGACTATGAGTTGGATGCATAGGTAGTTATTTTGAGCATCCTTGTCGAGCTGAGTCGACGACACAGATTTGGCAGAGTCAACCTTAACAACTGACTATGACACATGGACAAGATATTTTGGATTCTATGGAAGTTGGTTTGATCTTGAGGATATAAATAGAAAACCCCTTGGGCGATTATCATCATGAAAACAAATATCATGTGGATTAATATGTGCAATATGCACTATGATGTTCTGATCATAGTGCACTCTACTTAAGTGATGTAATGGTGTCTTTAGACACCACCATATATATTCAAAATTCTTGTTCCTCTTCGATTATCTGTAGTGCTATGTTTTTTTTCTGTTTCATGTCATGTTCCACCCTATTCCCCAACAATTAGTAGTCATCCAATCTTTCTTATTTCAAGATTTGTGAAAACCAAAGGCTGACCCCTAATTGTGTCTCCTTTCTATCTTCCTGGTCTTTATTTAATTTCCTAGTCCGTGTGCGCCCAATCCCAATCCTTTTTTAAGGACGAATTCCATTTAATTTTATGAACATTACAGACATTGTTATTTAAAAAAAAAAATTGTATATTTTTTAGGATCCCCAGAGAACCATTTCCGGGCACTACATTAGTGATTTCTAAAACTTTGAGTTTAAATCATGAGATTTCAAATGTGTGTCTATCAAAATCTTCTTAAGTTTTAATGGAACGGTCATGTTAATTTCTTTGTAAATGTGGGCCATATTTCTTGTCTTATCCAATGATGTGTCTTATCTTGATAACACTATGATGGAAATGATGTCTCTCACAATTTCTCACTTTTATGGTTTACAATCTTATATTATATTGTAAATATTCATTTTTTGAACAAGTTTGTTCCTTTCTTAAGCACTCTATGCATGTAAATATTTATTTTCTTAAAGCTTAGTCTTTTACAACTTTTTCTTGTAAATTTTAATATATTGAAAGAGGATTACCACCTCTCTAAAAATGCAAGAGGTTTAATCCTCATCATGTTATCTTTAATACTTTGAAAGTATTTTAGATCAACATTTTTGGCAACCATACTCAAGACAAAGAAAAGGATGGTTTCATAGACTATAAATTCGAATGACTCAACCAGAGCCTTACCAACCTCAAATACATGTTAGATTCAGATACCAAGGAAGTATTATCCATTAGTTTTATGATCTATCCATAACAACAAAAAAGAGCCGTGAAGAATTAGAAAGAATGTGTGAAGCTCTAGCTTGCAAAGAAATAATTATAGCTCAGAGATAAATAAGACAACAACAAATTCTTAAAAGTTGGAATCCTATAAAGGTCCTTTAACAAATAGTAAAAGAAAGAATATTGAGAATCATCAAGAAACCCAAGATTCAACATTTGAAGTTGTGAACGTAACAACCATGGGTGACAGAGAAGAGAAAATAAATGAAATTCCTAACAATCAAAGAGAAATATATGATAGACAAAGAAACCCAAGAAGAAGAGATAGATCCAGTCCCCTTAACTTACGGGGATAAAAACATTAGTTTCCTACTCTCCCTCAAGGTGTTTTTCCTGTTTTCACAGGTGATGGGTTCATGGAACCCAAAAGTAATATGGATCAATATCTTGCAATATATGACATTCATTTGACTGTGCATGGTGATGTTATGGTCATATTTTTTCTTCAAACTTTAATAGAACCAACCTGTGACGAGTATATTTCTCTCCCATCTTAGTCAATTGGATATTTTGATGATATGGAAGATATTTTCATGACTATTTATGCACACCCAATAACATATAATACTTTACTTACCCAATTCACTCAGATTAATCTTCAAAGAGGTGAAATGATCAGGTATTTTAACTTATGTGTTTTCAAGACATTGAATCAAATTCTAGAAGAATTGTTGATATTTACTGGAATTCAACCCTTGGTATCCTTTGATACCATATTTATTATTCTCCTCCTCGGCACCCTACATTTAGCTCAAAATAAAATCACTTTATCTACTAAAAGCACAACTGAGTAATCAACTAAACATACAACGAAAGAATAAACTAGGAAACCAAAATCTCACACACAAGACACTAATATTTTTAGGTAAACTACCCCTGGAAAAAAATTGAAGGGAAAATTAGTCCTAATGTTCTCTTATTAAGGTAAAATGAAGGCTTCCATAATAGGGAAAATGGTTCACTAAGAGAAAGCTAACTACAAACAAACCTGACCAAATCTGCTCTGTCGTATGACCCCTGAATAATAGGATTTTCGAGGTGTATGTGATTCACTTTCAATTGAACCATGTACATATGAGATTGTCTCCACTGTGAATCATTTATATGTATGGAAAACCCATACAAACAATTTTGTATGGCTCTATGTTTTCCTCTAGTTTCTATCCTATGAAACCCACCTGCGTTTTCCTCTGTTCTTTGTTCTCCTTGACCCGTATGATCTCTAGATGGAAGTCCTTCTCCACCTATCCAAGATCTTGAATCATAGTCCTTCATGATACAACCATATCTGAATCAACACTTGTATGAAATATATTCACCTAATCTGTGATATCTCCTCACTCTTGTGTAAGAAAAATTCCTTATTTTCTTCTACACTCCTCACACTAGCAAAAATCCTTCTTTTCTATCCTTAACCTTGGTATCTCACCAAAGTCTCTCACAAGTGTATCTCACACAAGTCCATGAATTTGATTTTTCATCAAAAGTGACTTCCTCCTTCACCTTATCTTTTCTTTTATAGTCATGAGTTACAATCTATTTCTAATCTCCAAAGTAATACACGGTTGAGATTACTTCTCACACCCACTTAAGATTAGATTACATGTTTCATGCTAAGCATGTTCCTTAAATAAATCAACTAAATAATAAAAATGGTTTTACTTTAATTAATTCCTTTTAACTAAAGTAAACTCACACTAGGTGTTGGCCCTTGACCAAGTTTTAAGGAAACCTTGGTTAGGTTTGGACCACTTTTGGACTTCGACAGGCTGGTCAAAGATGGAGCGCCCAAACAGAGCTGAGATCATGGATCTCACTTATTTTACGGGCTATGTGAACCCAAAAAGGGGTTACTTATGGTTTTTGTAATGGGTTATGGGATGTTGGCCCATAGGTTTACCCATGATTAGGCCTTATTGTAAAAGTATAAATAAGTAAGAATGTAATGTAGAAAATAGTGAAGAGAATAATAAGAAAATAGCTTGGAAGGCTAAGTGAAAATAGTTTTGGGTTTCTTTATGCAACAAAATGCATATGTAAGGCTCTGTTCTCAATAGAGAAGTTGGCTATGTGCCTTGACCTAGTTTTGAGAAGGAGGATCCGGTGCGCAGTGCACAAATCTCTTGTCTAGTGTGATGCTTGGCTCTGTGGCTTAGTGTACAAGAGCAAATGAATGTAAGATATTGAAGAATAATAAAGAATATGAATTATTTGGTGGACGTAGCCCCACACTGGGGTGAACCACATATATCTTGTGTCTTTGGTGTGCTTTGTGTTGTGTTTCTTATGTTATGAATATGCTCAGTGCTTTGCTTATTATGTATGTTAGATAGATCTATTGATGCTTAGTGCTTAGTTATGTTAAGAATGAAGGAATGTTATATCTAACTCAGTGCTATGTGATAAATGATTGAAGTGATTAATATTTATTGTTACTGTGTCGATCTATCTTAGGGTTTGTTCTGCGATGTTAATAAATCTAATGAACTAATTCATATCACCTTCTAAGTGTTTCTAGAATACTCTGTGAAGTGTTATTATCACATATTTGTGTCCCAGCTTGGTTATAGACACTTGAGTCCTTTAACCCCCCCTACTTCTACCTCAAGTGAGACTTCTCCTGCTTCGCAGGTGTTTCTGAAAGGGCCGGTAGTTAGGGTTTTGTTGGTGCATTGTTGAAGCATTGAACCCTGGTTCTACCCCTGTCCCAACACTAAGATTTTGACGAATTACACATGCTAGACATAAGCCAATGTGGAAGTACATGTTTGATTCTACCACTAACACCAACACTCCCTCTTTGTGAGGAAGGTACTTCTACACCTTAGAGTTGGACCTATCTTCGATACCATATCTACTACCATGGATGCTCTCTAATCCATCTAATTATTTTCTCCCTCTAACAAAAAATCTATCCCTACCATCATGATATGATCTGTCTTCGAAGGCTCACTACCTCTAAACATGCTCCTAGAATCCTCCTGATCCTAAGCATATTGTATGGCCATCTTGTACCATGAATCCTTCTCAATAGACTTGGAAGGATTATCCTTCTCACTTGAAGCTAAAGGATGACTCCCTTTGAGCTTCTCAAACTTAGAAGATACCTGCTTCTTGTTATTGTATAGGCTCTCCCTTTATCCTACATGGGTTTATTTCTCTAACTCCAAAGACAATTGGTTTGTTTGAGATAGATCCTCTGGGATTGATCAATTCCTTTCCATCTTGGAATGATATGCCAAAACCATTCTTCTCAATCACTGAAACTGAGATCACACTCCTCTTGAGTTCTGGAACCCATAACACATTCATCACTCTCAATGTGCCTCCTGAATCCAACTGGAATGACATTGTTCTAGATCCCTTCACTACATGTTTGGTCCCCATACCAAGTTCCACATGCATCTTTGAGTCAAACCCTGTGAATCTCTTAAACACCTCTCATGTTGTTTTCATATGACACGTGGATCCATTATCTATCAATGATGCACCAAATGATATGGTGCATAAGGAAGTATAGGAAACAATTAAGAAATTTGTCTATTCAAACTTCTTGCAAAACTCATCCACTTGAGTCTTTGTTGTTGCATCTATCTCCGGTTGCATTTCATTCCCCCCATCCTTCCTGTGTGGACATTGCCTGCATAATGTCCAAAATTGTGACATGCAAAGCACTTGAATTTTATCATGTCCTTATTCTTCTTACCATCTAGAGCAGTAGACTCTCCATTGGAAATCTTCCCGAACTTTCCTTTCCTTGCTTGGTTGGCAAGAGAAAGGTTCTCATCATTTCTACTCTTCGAACCATCCCTGGACTCTAACCAAGTGTCCTCTTGGATACAATCAGTCAATAGTCTATCAAACCATGGCACTGTCTCTTGTGCATAGATCCCATGCACAAAAGGTTCTCAATACCTATCAAGACATCTCAACGCTACATTCACCAACTCAACATCATGTACTATCTCACCAATGGATGCAAGATGATGTCAGATATGTGTAATATTCATAAGATAGTTCACAATCGTTTCCTCACTGGATTCTAGACACACCTACTTGGCCTTCAATTCATTTTTCTTGTGAGATTCCAATTCCTTTGTATCAGTAGGACTTAAAACCAAACCCTCAACATACTCTTTTAGGTCATTATCCTCCAATAGAAGAAGAACCCTTACCTTCCAATCCCAGAAGTTGGTTGCCCCTTCCAACCTGTCCTCAATATTTAATGTGTTCACCATTGTGTCTCAAAGGATGACTCTCTCTCTCCTTCAAAGCCTCAGATCCAAGATCTGATCGGATAAAACTCTACTGAAACTGCCCCTATATTGTCATGTACGGCCTTGTACGCAACTATCAATACTACAACAATACTACAACCTACGTATGTATGTGATTCGACCCACTACAAATAAAATATGTACTTGATTGTTACCAATGTGACCCTCGTATACTTTCATACACTTGCAAAAACCCCTGCTCTACCTCAATACTATTGTTTCCCTAGAATATTTCCTTTTATTTCCACCTCTTGGTTATAGATCTGTTAATATATTCTTGCAAATGCTGATATCTATGCTATTGGTTTCCTCCCTTCAAATGCTAGGCTCAGATACCATGTTGATAATTCATGGACTTCAACCCTTGGTATCCTCTGATACCATGTTGATTATTCTCCTACTCAGCACCCAACAATTACCTCAAAATAAAATCACTTTATCTACTAAAATCATGGCTGATTAATCAACTAAACATTTAACAGAAGAATAATCTAGGAAACCTAAATCTCACACACAAGACACCAATATTTTTGAGTAAATTACCCCTGGGAAAACCTTGGAGGGAAAAAAATCCCCAAGATGCTTTTATTAAGGTCAAATAAGTTCTCTCGTAACATGGAAAATGGCCCACTAAGAGAAATACAACTACAGACAAACCTGATCAAATCTGCTCTATCACACGACCCTTGAACAACATGATTTTTGAGGTGTACATGATTCACCTTCAGTTGACCTGGGTACATACATGATTGTCTCCACTATGAATCACATATATGTACATAAAACTTGTACGTACACTTATGTGTGGTTCTACGCTTTCCTCTAGCTTCTATCCTTTGAAACCCACCTGTGGTTTCCTTTTCTCTCTCTTCTCCTTAGTCTGTATGATCTCTAGATGGAATTCCTTCTCCACCTATACAAGATCTTGAATCAAAATCCTTCGTGATCCAACTCTCTCTAAATCGACACTTGGATGAAATCTCTTCACCCAACCTATGATATCTCCTCACTTTAGTCTAAGCAAAATTCCTTCTTTGCTTCTACACTTCTCACACTAGAAAAATTATTTATTTTCTATCCTCAACCTTAGTCTCTCACCAAAGTCTCTCACAAGTGTATCTCACATAAGTCTATGAATTTTATTTCTCATCAAAGGTGACTTCCTCCTTCACCCTAGCCTTTCTTTTATAATCAAGAATTACAATTTATTTCTAATTTCCAAAGTGATCCATGGTTGATATTACTTCTCACACCCACTTAGGATTTAGATTACATGTTGCATGATTAGCGTGTTCCTTAAATAAATCAACTAACTAATAAAAACATTTTTACTTTAATTAATTCCTTTTAACTAAAGTAAACTTGCACTAGGATTTCAATGACTTCCACATGATATACACAATCCAATGCATAAGTACCTATCTGATTCTACCACTAACATCAACAAGAATAACATCCAAATGCATCGCTTATATTTGGATGTTATAAGAATGCGATGTTATTAAATGTCAAATAAGAAATAAGAGTTGAAACAATAAACACATTAAATAAAGCAATTCAAAAGGAAACATAGATGGGCGAATATATGCTTGAGACTAATGTTGATCCTGAGATTATCCTTGGAAAAGTACAAATACATTTGGCAAGTTTAGCATTGTCATATCAAGTCCCATCTACTTCAATAAGTACTGAAGGATGAGGAGTTGGAGGGGGAATTTTTCAAGGCCAACCCCCTAATGTGAGAAATATTCCTAAAGTTTCTCAAGGCACTAGAAAAAAAATAGAGATTTCTCATATGAGCAGGACTATTCAACAAATGAAGAATGATATAACCCAACTCTAAATAAATGGAAATTTCATTGCGCTGCATCAATATGACAAATATTTTCAACTAAATCAAAGAGATATAAATGATAGAAATCAAATAAATGAAAATCACGGACCACGAGAACCCAGAGTCTCGAATACAAGTGTTATTGTGCTACATGAAATTACATAAGAAGAATATTTTATTCAAGACAATGAGCCATTCAATCAAGAATTGATCAATGATCAACATCAAATATTAGAATCAACCTAGATGGATGAAATCTCATCACATTTTGATATATTTGATGAACACGAATATTATGACTATACACAACAAGATAATGTTATTTAGACTAGGAATCAAGTAAATAAATTCAAGTCCAAATATCAACCAAAAAAGGAAAAAGAAAAAAGTAGTGATATAGATACAACAAGACAACCAGTTGTAAATAAATCAAAAATACCTTTGCAAATGACCTATAATGTGGTTGGTGAATTAACTAGGCTTCATATCACTTTTCCATTCGTGGAAGTGGTTAAAATACCCCAACAAAGAGATAATTTTTTGAATATTTTGGATGATACAAGTTCATCTAGTCCAAGAATAGAAGTAATAATCATAAATATAGAGCAACAAAATGTACTAGTAAGACCAAGAGGCAAGGTTCCACCATTTTATATATCTCTAGAAAATCATGATTTCACCTTACACAATTATTTGGTTGATAGTGGAGCCAATAAAAATATCATGCCATTATCTATAATGAAATCTCTTAGAATGGAATGCACAAAGTACTATAAAATAGGGGAAATAAATTATGCAATTGATTCTAGGAAAGTACTAGCTTATGGTGAAATCAAGGATTATTGTGCCTAGTGTTGTTGGGAAATAATACCCTATGGACTAGCAAACTAGGGTCTGATTTGCATGCAGATTTTGAACTCAAAGAAATGACTTTTTAACCTACCACCCAAAACTTGAACCCCTCTTTCAAGACACATGCATGAAAATGAACTACTAACCTTTTTACTGATGTTTGGTGTAGATCCTCCGTTGCGCTTTGTCCGCTTCCTTGCGCTGCTCCTTCCAAAGTTAACCTGTAATCAAGAAAAAACACTACGCATGCATGCTATTTTTCTACTTGAGGGTTAGAAATTAAGCATAAATTGCACAAAACATAAACAACTCATGCATTGGGATGGGAAAAGTATTCTTTTATTATTTTCAAAATGAATCAACTTACAAT
>SNQJ01S0134399.1:4398-17133 GCA_010110895.2 Picea sitchensis
GATCATTATGTAACCTCTTTAGAATGTGAAAAGGGGCTCTTTAGGGCACAATTAGGTCTTTGACCAGCCCACCATGAGGATTGAGCTCGGATTTGGTGTCAAATCAACTTGGGAGCTGATCCATTAGTGGTTGGGAGGTCGACCAATTTCAATAAATGCGCCGTTTAGCAGGAGCGCGGGTTTTTCGCCCAACAGTCGCGCCTTGTGCACCTATGCGCACTTTGTACGTTTCTGTTACGCACATACGCGCGCGCACCCAGATGATGTAAAGCGCCTTTCAAATTTTTTGGTCATTTGTATAGTTTTTTTACCCTTTTTCAATGTTGTGGAATTAATCCTGTGCCATGAATGACCCCGGTCCTATTTTGATGATGCGAAGTTCTTGTCGCCGTGTGCGGACGAAATTTCAGTGATAACAATGAGTTGAACTTATGGTTCCTTAATAAATATCACCCCTCTGATTTGTTTAAGTGTTGCATCCTTGTTGGGGTTTTCATGATCAAATGATAAATTGACTATAACGTTATGTTGTAATACTATCCATCTCGTAGTTCCTCTATGCAGTTTATGGTCTGTATAACAGTTTTTTGGGATTCCCTCTAACGTGTGAACGAAATGGTGAGGCCACTCCTCTGTTGGTGTTATTTTCCATAGCACTCTGCACTTCTCCAAGTTTTATGTTGGTGCCCCCTGTCCATCATATTTATGTAGTTGGTTTCTTCCTTATTCTTCACCAAACCTAATGCTCAGTAACTACTTACATTGATACCAGTCCTTGACTGTTTCTTTGTGCACACCCCACCATCTCGCAATTGTTTCCTTGAGTGATATATCTAGGGCTAAGAACCTCTAATTTTATAACACTTCATATTCATAACGTGTTAATAATTTTTCTAGGTAGTTCACCCCATGGAAGTTGGGAGGTTCCCTTATCTCTGTACCTACCCATCTTACTACGCGATATATTATTACACATCTTCTTTTGGAGACTTTGTGTAATCTCTGCTTCCAATTTTCTAAGAATGTATCTGAGTCTCATGCGCATGAGGTGATGCTTCACCAACTGAGTACCCCATATGTAGTTGGGTTCACATAATCTTCATATTGCACTTTTTTTTCTGTACAACTGATTAATTTCCTCCAGGTCCAAGAAAGTAGGCTCTACAAACCTTTCCCCTTCTAATGGATCTAATGGCACAATGACTCTGTATTCTCTTGACTCAAAGGTCATCTTCCACATTTTTAATTTGATTATGGCATGGTTATCAAACTCCCAATCCAAGCCAAGAAATGATCAATAATGTGTTGTGCCATCCACTATCTCGATTACTTTGAAGTTGGATTTAGTCTTCACTCCATCCAGGTCTACTGTTACTCCTTTTAGTCTTCCAATTGGTACAAATTTGTGTTGGTTTGGTAGTTTCATTTGAATAGGTGAATATCCTAATGTGGGTTATCCCATACATTTCCATGTCTTCTTGGGTACTACATTGACTTTAGATCCTAAATCTAGCATAATGTCTCCCATGTTGAAATATCCAATGTTGGTGTTCATCCTGAATTCTCTACTTGTTCTCCTCCTTGTATGTAGATGATTGACAATTTTATGTTCTAGATTTCCTTCTTCTTCTATGCTACATCTGTCTAGAATATTTTGTAATATTTTAACAGATGATGGATCATTGAGTAGTTTTACACATGATTGCAAAAAGAATTTAATCATAATTACTTGTCCCAGGGGTTGTGTTTTTTTGGTATGATCCAACGATGGAGGCATATGATACTCTAATACTTACTTATTATGCTGCACAGTTGATGTCGATGCAATGTCTGGATTTAGGAATTCTTGTCTGGCTTTCTTGAATATCTCCTTTTCATTCTGTGCTTCAAACTACGTCCTTGGTTTGAAATTCCTCTTCACCCATTGGTGTTGTGATGGATCTTGTCGTACTACGACGTTTCCTATTTTATCTATTCCCTGTGTAACTATGTTGATGTGCCTTCCTTCATCCCTCACTTCTGTTGAAATCCACTGAAAATTCTGATTGTTTTGATTTCTCTTCTCCTGGATCTTCCCTAATATTTTTGTACATTCTTTCGTGTCATGATCTGATGTGCAACAATACATACAGGTCACTGGTGGAAGTGGAAATTCTCTTGCGTAATGTCCTGTTTGTTGACAATTGTGACATACCACTGGTCCTCTACCTCTTCCAAAGCCTCATCTTTCTCTTCCTCCACCTCTGTAGCCATCTTGATCCCCTCTCGGGGTGTTATACTGAGATGCCTGGTTATACTGTACAATATTATAGTGTGGTTGTGCAGTATTATACTGCGGTTGCGTAGTGTTGTATGGTTGTTGCGCAGTGTTATATTGTTGTTTCACAATGTTGTATGGGGTCGGTACTTGGTTAAAATGAGGTGCATATTGTCTGGTCATCATTTATTCCTACACCATGTATGGATCTGATTTTATTTCCCTCATCAAGTCCATTGTTTTGCAATCTTTGTCATCGTGGCCAACTGAATTGGAAAAGTTGCAATACGAGATCTTCCGTATTGTCTGGTAATTCTGCATCATTGGGCAGTGGTACGGATCATGTCCCTATTTCTTACAGATCTTGCACCATAGACCTCCTATTGGTAATGGATTTGTCATTCATGTTTCCATGTACTGCACGAATGTTGGACATTCGTTCTTATGGTGTCCTTCTATCCTACATGTGGTACACCAAACGTCTTCTCGTTTTTCCTTGTTCTTGTTCTGGTTTAGTTATAATTTTAAGTTCTTCAGATCCTCCTTTAGCTCCTCGATGGTTGGATTTGTTTTCTGATATTGGTTTTCTTCCAGTTTCAGGGCTTCCTGGAGAGCCTCTTCCTGTTTCTGAAACTTATGTTGTCGCAGTGAATATTTCAAGTGTGGTAACAGTGAATTGATGAACAGATGCCTATGTTGCATATATGTCATGACGTATTTTATCTTTCCCTTTAGTCATTTGAATCTTTGGTCAATATCCCATACATATTCTTTGGGTTTCTGTCTAATCTCTATCATGTCATTCATTTATTGATCCTCTGAACTCGGCTTCTGGAGCTCGTTTATTAGCAACTTCTTGATATCTCTAATCGTTCTAGTTGTCCCTGGCAGACTGTTTGCAACTAAACTCATATACCAATCCAGTGTGTGATATTTTAGCATGATAGATAATTGTGAAAGTTTAGTGTCCTTGTCCGTGATTTTTTTTTCTTCCCAAATCTTTTCACAGATAATTAGGTGCTTCTCTGGGTCCTCCAATGCTTCTCCTTTGAATTTTGGTAACCTGATGGTTGGATCATGTCCTTCCATATTGAATGTTTAACTACTACCTCTGCGCGGTGTATATACTTGAATACTTCTTCATGAACTGGCTCACCCGGTTTTTGTTCCTTGAGTAGATGTACTTCCTTCTATCTTCCTTCTCCCGAAATTCAGTTGTCTAAATGGTGGTTTTCTTGTTGGTGTGTTAGTCGCACATGGGTTTATGGATTCCACACTGACACTGATATGGATAGGAGTGTTTCCTTATATTTCCACTCTTGGACCTCTCATATTCCTCTCATATGTCACGCACTATATTTCCTCAATATTCTCCATAGCCTGGAGATCCTCTACCTCCTCTTCCTCACTTTCCAAGCCTTCCCTCATGGCTATGACTCTTTTCTTGGTGTTCACCTTATATTGGTAGGGTACTCCACTTCTCATCTTTCCAGTTGTCACCATGATCCTCTTTGATATATTCTTCGTCCATCATAATTGGGTCCAAGGCCTCCTCCTTATTTCCTTTATCTATTCCTCCTTCCATTTTTCCTTCTCCTTCCAGTGCTTCCCCCCTTCCCCCATGCACGAAGTGAAGTTTAGTTGTCTGACTCCATCGTCATTGCACCTTTTTTTATATATTAATATATTAATGGAAGTATATAATGATATAATGTACCTACCTCAAGGTCCCTTCAAGAACTCTTGTTCAGTTGGTTGTAGGACTTCGTTGTATCTACTGTGAATTTTGTGATAAATTCGGAAACAATGTTTTCTAGCCAGAAATCTACTGAGTGCATAAACTTATTATCAACTCATTGTAGTTGCGCAATATCTTCAGGATTCCACTCTATCTGTCTGATTAGATTTGTAGGATGGTTTTCTTTCAATATTTTTATCCACTCCTGCAATATGTGCAAGAAAACACAAAAAAATACTTCATGCAAGTTAGTGAATACGTATTTGTCTAGATATTTGTGCGGTGTTAACTTTGGGTTTCTATTGTCTTTCTGCACAAACTTTAACTCCTTTGTCTTCAACCAACTCTCTATATCTACCTTCATGGTATTCCACTGTCACAAAATCCCCTTTTAGATTCACATTCTTTCACCTTCTTGTCGTCCGATCCCACATTATTTTGACACTTCTTCAACAGATCTCATATGATCAATCCCATTTTATTTCAATCAACCAGAAACAGAACCATTTGTTGGTTTCTCCCTTTATCTACTCTTCTTCTATTGGTCTTGAGGATTCCTTATGGGGTACTCTGATTCTCATTTACCATCACAGATTGACCCTAGTTCAAAACTAAGAAGATTCCCAACAAAATCCCTTAAAGACTAGTGACCCCTCTAGTAACCCAGAAGGAAACGAAACACACAGAGTGTACTTCGTAGTATAACCTGAGATAGCTCTATGGTTGGTTTCAATAATCAGGTGTTTGCAACCTAATACTGAGAGAGATCTGTGGTTGTGCGCCATAAACTTTATTTATTCCATCTAACATCTAGTTATAACATTCATTCCAAGCATGCATGTGGAATACCAGATATACTTAGTTACTTCATTCATTTAACATTCATCAACTAATCAGACACAAAAATGCATTCATTCATTCACATAACATAGTGTTACCATGGTTCACCCCCTCCTGGGCTACGTTCACAAAGATCTGTCTCTCAAGATTTTATTATAGTTTGGAAATACCTCACGTCACACGTGGTTACAATCTTAGTTATCCCTCTTTCCCATGGGCTCCTCGATCCCTGCAAGGCTAACTAGATCACACCAGGATCCTCAACCTACGATCTAACCCTAGGGATAGAGTCGCTCACTCCTTCATTAGCTCACCATCTTAATGATTCATATTGTTCTTACAATACTCTTCCTCTCTTTTCCCCTCTATGTTTTTACTCTCTCCTCTCGTTGTCCCCTTTACATTTCCTAAGTACTATTTATTTATACCATCGTCTCACCATCCATTACAATGCATTACAAAAACCCTAACCCTAGCATCGTTATGTCTTCTATGCATGCGTTCTTCTCTTGCCTCTCTTACACGTTTTTCTTTTCCTTCCAACTTTCTTTTTCCTCTTGCATGCTTCTCCTCCACAAGTAGTCTTTCTTTCTGATTCAGCCTGCATCCAACAATGATTCTTTTGAAGCATTAACAAATCTAGACTAAAATAAAATGAGGTATAACTAAGGTTCTCAACCTTAATATGACACCCAAGAGCATTCCAGTATGTTATTGACTCTTTCTATGGGATGCATGTTGAAACTAACCATTTAATTATCAATTGACATAAATAAAAATTAATCATGCATGACTATGGTAATCTTCAAAAGGAAATGAAACGCTAATTAACAACAAATTATCATGCAAGAAAAAAACATGCAATAGGGTCCTTGAGCCCTCTTGAGTGGTCCCTACACAAGAAGCACAAGGAACCTTGAGAAAACTCTAATAAGATAAAAGCAAGACCATCTTTATTCCATCAATAACAATAATACATCAAGAGAAAAAATCTCTAAGTTCCAATAAAATTCTTTAAAGCAAAATATTAATGCAATCATGCAAACAATTTATCCTTTGTCCCTAGGCTATAGGTCTATATATAATATTGAGAACTCGACCTCTTTTCTTGATTTGAGAAAAAAAATGGGGAAATAGGGGGTATTAGTCAATCCCATCTGGATCTCTAACTATTGCTAGTTAGGAGTGTATATTAATGAACATAGAGATCTCTATAGGTAGGTGGGGACAAGGCCCCTTGATTCTTGGTTGCAGTGCTCTTAGGGAGAGAAAATCCCTTGGTTCTAGGAGTCAACACCCTTTGGATCCCTTGATTCATATATTTCGACTTGCTTGATGATACACACATCCTTTCGCATAGATATTAGAGAAAAAAAGCATGATATACACACAATTCCACCTCAAAATTCATTCCCTAAGAAACATGCAAAAATATTCATGACTTACTATTAAATATGGTAAAAAAAAAGTATTAAGTCTTATTCTGGTGGAAAATGTTCCTATGATGAGACTTTGAGATAGAAAATAATTTGTCTCGTCAGTAGGTAGAAATGTATTTTAATCCTCACTATCATCATTTGAATAAGAAGAAACCATAGTAGGAATAGAAAATGGCACAAATTTTAAAGATGGCTCACAGGTCGAAGAAGGTACAAACACCAAATTAGGCTCACATGCCAAGGATTTCCATCAAATTTAACATCTCTTCTAATAAAAATTTCATTGGAATGAGGTTGAAGAAGTTTGTAATATTTTACATCTTCATAATATCCACAAGAATACACATCTTACTTTTAGGTTGTAAATATTTCTTTTTCTCATCAGGAATGTAAGCCCATGCTACACTACCAAATACCCAAAAGTGTCTTACATATGGCTTCATTTTGTTCCATGCTTCTTCTAATGTTATATTTTTTAGATCCTTTGTGGGAGTGTGATTGACTATATAATTTTCACAATTGATGGCTTATGCCCAATAATGAAAACTTAATCTCTTAGATTGGATCATGCAATTAGCCATTTATTTTAATGTGTGATTATTTCTCTTAGCAACACCATTTTGATGTGGTGTATATGGAACAATATGTTGCATTTGAATTCCCTGTGTAGTGAAGTAACTTGTAAATTTATTGTTCACATATTATCCTCCATTATATTTTATTAATATTTGAAGTTGATGTCCAGATTTCTTTTCTACAAGGACCTTTTAGGCCGAAAAATTGTCAAAAATGTTTCTCTTAAGTTTTAAGAAGTAAATCCAAGTGCATCTGGAGAAGTCATCAATTAAAGTTAATAAATACTTGCACCCATAAAAATAAGGAGAAGAAAGAAGACTATAGAAGTTCCTATCAACAGGTTGTAAAGGGATTGAAGCATGCTAAGAAGTGCATTTGTCAAAATTGTCCCAATGATTTTTTTCGATAACACAGCCGACACAAACAACATCTCTACAAGAAACAAGAGGAAGACTAGTCACCATATGTTGATTACATAGTTGTTGCAATTAGTGATAGTTTATATGGCCAAACCACTCATGCCAAAGTTTGCTCAAGTCATCGCTATGAGAAACAAAAATTGATGGAAAAGATGATGACCCAAAGTTGTCAAACTTGTACAACCTAGTAATATCATCAACAATTCTAGTTGTAAGAACATTCTTAGGATTTGTTAGATCCTTGATTACAACTTGGTGAGGTGAAAAATCTATGGTTTTTCCTTCACCTAAATGAGTGATTTGATACACTAATGGAAGGTTGCAAGAAAGACTTGGAACACATAATACATCATTGAAATAACCATTATCTACCTTAACTATTTAAGACCCTACAACACTAAGAAATATATCATCACCAAAAAACATCTTCTTAGTGTTACATTCATTTAGAGAAAAAAATATGGATTTATCCTTAGCCATATGATAAGATTCTCCAAAATCAATAAGCCACTCATTAGAAGAAGTAATATAAGTTGCATTAAAAGATAAACCAGAAGCAGAAAGTGCATGTCCATGAGAAGAAGAGTAAGAAGAACAAGAATCAATATTGATGTTGTGCTTCTTCATAATTGCTTCTAAATATTTCATCTTCTTAAAATATTTGGACTCCACATGACCATATTTCTCACAAAAAGTGCAATTTTTGTCAATCTTCTTACTTTTAGATTTTGCTCATTTGTCACCATTAGGAGCAAAATCTGGTTGAGAAGGTTTGGGACCCTTTTTTTCTTGTTATTGTGTCAAGGATGTTGATTCTTGGGATTATTGAATTTATATTTTTGTTGGACCACTAAGGATTTTTCAGATGTACCTACATTTCTAATCAATCCAAGTTGCACAATCTTATATTTCTCGAATTAGAGCATCAAAAAAAGACTCAAGAGAGGATTTTTTATAGGAACTCCCTAGATATTCTCTAGTGACATAAAAGGTAGATACAAAAACAGAGTATGCACTACCAATATTAGCAAGAATAACATATATGCATCGATATTCCTTCATATCTAATTTGCAATCTATACATAAAAGAAAGTGTTTTTCACTTAGATAAGTAATCTTCAATGCAAATACAATTATTTCGACTTAAAGTCATTAACTGATTTTCCAACTGGTGAATTCGAATAATATTGTGTTTACCAAACACAGCTTCAAGATTTTTCCAAGATTTATTTGGGCCATCAATTCCTTGAAGGTGAAACCTTAAATCAGGAGAGATGGACATTCTGATTAGTCCACATGCTTCATTATTCTTATTTTCCCATTTTAATTTATTTTCATTATCAGTGGATTCTTTTTCTATTCCCAATGTAATCTGGTACAATCCTTTATTTATTGGTCAATCCTCCATATGTGATTTCCATGAGAAGTAGTTGATGATAATAAGAAAAATATCACTTGGAGAATCCATATTAAATATGCAGACAATATGGATTTAAAATGTGAAATTGATGGTCTGGATAGAAATATCTCAAAAAAATAAGTTGTTTAAAAAAAATGGCACTAAAAATAGACTTTTTGATGTGAAAGTTATGCCCTTTTGAAAAAAGGCATAAAAAATAACCAAAGAGCCATGTGGCAAGTATAATATGGTCCACGTGGTGATGTTCATCCTTATCTAATTGTTCCTATAAGATCACTTTTAAATAAGTTACTTATGAAGTGACCCACTTGTATAGAATAAGCAGGAATCACTTTTACAATGAAGTTACTTTGTAAATGAAAGTTGCATGCAAAAACTAACTTAAAATAAAATATTGAAGTTATTTAATAGTGATTCAATTTTATAATTAAGTGAAATGCACTTTACAATAAATGCATGAACTTAAAAAAAAAAATTAACAAAACAAAGACTTGAACCCAAGACTTCTTACTAAGTAAAGTAGCTTTCAACCAAGTGAGCTAGTGAAAAACACATTATAGTCTAAAGAAGGAGGATTGGGGGTGTTTTTGTTGTTGTTGGATTATTGAGAGGGGCGTGAATAAGTAATGAGAATTTTTTTTCCTTTAACCACAATTTATTCTTCAACAATATTTAGCAGTTTATCTTTAACATTTAATAGATCATCAACAATATAAACATAAACATAATCACATCACAATAGATACATAGTACACCATTATTTACGTGGAAACCCAAATGGGAGAAAACCACATAATGTTTTTCTTATGTATTTATCAAAAGAAAACATTCATTGGAAGCACCAACTTCTAATTTTCCAGCTACAACTAGAAGGAGGTTCCAACATGAAGGAAGATATAACTCCCTGATTCTCTGTCTCCAACCAGAAGGAGGATACAACCCCCTAGGTTCTCCTTCTACAACCAAAARRTGGCTACAACCACCTTTCCTTGCCAYGTCCAACTGTCCTGAAATATATGTCCCAAATGTAGATGACTTGTCACTGTCACTGAATCAAATAACCTGTAGTTGTTACTTTCCCAACCTGTTCCTATCACTTAATGCTTGTCACAACTAGTACCATTCTTCTTTCAMAACTTATCAACATATCTATGACCTGTTTATACCRTAACACGTGAATTTACACAACTTCCTTCATTGCAACTCACGGACTACCAAAAATCTCTGCCAATTTATCTATCACTGCTTATGTCACAACTTTGTTGCTATCATTGTCTCTGTCACAAATTTGTAACTATATCATCAACCTGTATTTGATCATCAACCATCTAAACCTGTGCCATACCATACATCAAGTGTCTACCAACATACATACTATCTCATGCATCAATTATGAATAAAAATATACATCCACAATGAATAGTGGATCATGAACTAGAGCATCAACCATGTACAACCTATTCCATATACCATATCATCAACTATATACAGATCTGTACCATGTCATCAATGAAACATCTCTAATAACCTATGCATGTCCCTCATGCATACATCAACATAGATATGCCTCAAACAAAAATGAGCTACTTATCCATACCTCTTGGGATACCGAAATATGCTATAGGACTTGCGTCAAGGGTTGACATCAATGAAAAACAACCCAATTAATCAACAATATCCCCCTTTGGCATTGATGGAAACACTCTAATGCAACACCAAATTCATGGTGCTCATGCTCCCCCTATGACCATTGCTCCCTCTAGAATCATATATTTGTTCTTTCTCTCCATGCATCTGACAGATATCTTCCCCTTTGACATCAATGGAAAATGATAACTTACCTTTGGGGATGATCCCCCTGTATGAACTCTCCTTGGGGCTTCTCCCCTTATCTAAACTGTCCTATTTTCTCTTCATGGTTCTTCCTTGTGTAAATATATGGCATATAAGAAAAGCATTCAAAAATCATTGTGGAGTAGAAATTATTCTGAGTTTCTGGTGAAGATACTCAAAGGCTTCCCTTGGAAGTGGTTTTGCAAATATATCTACAATTTTATCTTTTGTCCCAACATACTCAACTCTAATTTTGATTTCTACAACATGTTCCCATAGAAAATTAAGATTGATAGATATGTGCTTCATCTTGGAGTGCATCATTGGATTCTTTGAGATATTGATGGCGCTTGTGTTATCACAAAATATCGGAATGGGCTCATCATACTCAATCTATATATATTTCAATGTTTGTTTCATACATAGGACCTATGTACAACATGTTGTTGCTGCAATATACTCTGCTTCAGCTGTAGAAAATGATAATGATGATTGTTTCTTTCTTAGCCAAGATACCAAACACTCACCCGAGTAGAAAGTTTCTCCACTTGTACTTCTTCAATCATCAACGCAACCTGCCCAACTTGCATATGTGTAGGAAACTAGTGACAGACCCTTTCCTTTTAGATACCATAACCCAAACTCTTATGTACCCTTGAGATATTTGAATATCCTCTTCACTGCTAAAACATGTGACTCCTTTGGTGATTCTTGAAATCGTGCCACATGTCCAACTGCATGCATCACATATAGTCTTGAAGTTGTCACATAAAGTAAGTTGGAAATCATTTACATGTATTGCCTCTGATCTATAGCCTTTGAATCATCATATTTACTTAAATTACAATTGGTTCGCATAAGAGTACTGAGTTGTTTTCAATTTTCCATTCCGAACCTCTTTAGAATTTCTTTGATGTAATTGGTTTGAGAGATAAAAATGCCTTGGTTTCTTTGACATATCTGAAGACCCAAAAAATAAAGACAATTATCCAAGCAATGAAATTTTGAAATCATTCTGCATATCCTTTTCAAATTTTTGTCTCATCCTGTCATCATCACTTCCAAAGATAATATCACCAACATAAAATTCAATTAACAAAATACTATCTTGATTTACCTTGATGTAGAGGTTGTTGTCTGCATTCCCTTTCCTGAATCAATGTTGTTGTAAGTAATTTTCCAATCTGGAATACCATGCTTTGGGGACCTGTTTGAGACCATACAAGGCCTTCTTCAACTTGCAAACATAATTTTCATTCTCTGACAACTGAAATCATTTTGGTTGCTCAATGTATACTTCTTCCTTTACATCCCCATTTAGGAAGGTAGATTTCACGTCCATCTGATACATTTTAATATTCTTGGAGCTTGCATAAGTGAGGATCAATCTGATTTATTCCATTCTGAAAATTGGGGGAAACATATTTTCAAAGTCTATACCTTCAACCTGAGCATATCCTTTACATATAAATCTTTCTTTATTCCTCGTAACTTGTCCATCTTCATTCAATTTGTTTCTAAAATCCCACTTTATATTGATCACATTCTTGTTCCTTGGTCTTGGAACCAGTTCCCAAGTGTCATTCATATCTGTTTGATATAACTCTTCATCCATGGCTTTGATCTATTATTCATCATTGTTGGCTTCTTCAAAACTTCTTGGATCAATTGTAGATAGTAGTGCTAGGTGTAGTTGTTCTGGTGAATCAATTCTTCTTCTAGTTTCAACTCCTGCATCTTTATTTCCAATAATCTAATCTGATGGATGATTATTTTGTATTCTTCTACTAGGTGTATTTGGAGATACTTGAACATATTGTTGTTCTTTCTCTTCCCATGGATTCTCTTCTTCATCTTCCTATTCTTCTACTTCTTCTTCCTTTACTTATTCTTCGTTACCATGTTCCATTAAATCCTTGCGTTCTTCTTTTATCCTGCATCCACCTGTCTCATCAAATGTCACATTGATGCTTTCCACAATTTTGTTGAGTCTTAGATTGAAGCATTTTTATGTTTTCCTTGTGCTTGAGTACCTAAAAAGTATGCCTTTGTGAACACGAGATTCAAACTTTCCTATTTTTCCATCTTCTCTTTTAATGTAGTATTTTCTTCCAAAAACTCTAAAATGATTCACATTCGGTGGTATTCCTTTCCATAGCTCGTAGGGAGTCTTATCAGTTTTTATTTGGAGCATTCCTCTGTTCTAAAATGAG